>CAJNRD030001118.1:592130-652421 GCA_905319865.3 Cotesia congregata | reverse complement strand
TATATATATGAATATATGAAAAATATATCAAAATGCATGTGGGTACTTAAATGAAAGATCTTGATGAGTGTAACATCGGGATGAGCTTATATCTTTAAAAATGTCAATAATTCACAAGATAAAAGGTCATTTCTAAATTAATTATATCCTTACTTATCAGTCTAAAATTCACGAAAATATCAAAAAAACTATTTTGAATTATCATACTGCTTTTGTAATTCAAATAAATTTCTTTAAGATCATTCTTTACTCCTGTAAATTCTAATAATAATCTTTATCACGTAATATTCATGCTCAATGATAGAACCAAGCATGTACGCGATAAAATATTTCATTTAAACACTTGAAAAGTTTTAATTAATTTTTTATCAAAATAAGCAACCTCTAATGAACTCTTTTAATTTATTTTCCAGTGTTTCTAGTGCGTTTGTCGTGGTAACAATAGAAAAATCGATATTTTTATTTTACTTAAGCGAAGTTGTCGGTTGGATCTACTTCCTAACATGGACCATAAGTTTTTACCCTCAAGTATACGAAAATATCAAGCGAAAAAGTATAGTAGGATTTAGTTTCGATTTTTTAGCGCTCAATATTGTCGGATTTGTTATGTACGCCATATTCAACTGCGGGCTTTATTGGATACCAGAAATCGAAGTACGTAAGTCTATAAAAAAAAAAAAAAAAAAAAAAAAAAAAAAAAGCAATAACAATGCTAATGAAAATATTATTTCAGAGACAATATTCCGAACGATATCCAAGAAGTTTGATCCCAGTACTATTCAATGATGTTTTTTTTTCAATTAATGCTGTTGTAGCAAATTTAATAATTATGGGACAATGTTTTATTTATGAGGTGAATAGAAGAGACTACTAAGCTTAGATTAAGTATATAAATTAATAATAATAATTACTAATAATAAAAATAATAAGAATAAATGATACAGAATTTTCGTAGATTGGCTCGCAAAGAGTTTCTATAACTGCGAAAATACTCAACGGTATATTTGGAATACTCGCAGTAGTTTCATTTGCATTATCTATCGGAAAAGTAATTCTGTGGCTTGATTTTTTCTATTTATGTAGCTATATAAAGCTAGTTATAACAATAATCAAATATATACCGCAAACATACTCTAATTGTGTGAGAAAATCCACATCTGGTTGGAGTATTGCCACTACTCTTTTGGATATTATCGGTGGAATTCTCTCTATGCTTCAAATGATATTGAACTCTTACAATTACAGTAATTATTTCTTTTAATATAATTTTTTTTTAATCAATTAAACTTGATAAAGATTTTTCTTTATAATTTTTTTAGATGACTGGGAAAGTATTTACGGCGACATCACGAAATTCGCGCTTGGTTTAATTTCAACTTTGTTTGACGCGTTTCTCATTTTCCAGCATTACGTACTCTATAGGTTTGTATTTTTATTCATTAACTAGCAACCTTGCAGTCACTTGTGAACTATAAATAAATAAAATTTTGCTTTATTAAATAATTACTTTGGTTAAATTGCACTGTACTTTCTTAAATATTGCCGTTTTTAAAGATATAAGCTCATCCTGATGTTACACTCATCAAGAGCTTTCATTTGAGTACTCACATCTTTCAGCCAAATCAAAAGGGGTCAGGGTCAAAAGTGGTCGATTTGGCGTGGAATGCCCCATATATAAAATATATGAAAAATTGATGTGGGCATTCAAATGAAAGATCTTGATGAGTATTACATCGGGATGAGCTTATATCTTTAAAAATGTCACAACACATTGTAATAATTATCGTGCTACTATCGTCAATAACTTTTTTTGTTCTCTGAATACTTGATTTTACATAAATATAGTTTACTAACACGGATTATTATACGTAATACAAATCTTTATTGAGCATAATATAGTGTTATTATCTTCGCCTTTGTCAGCGAGAAAACACCGATACATGTAATAATAATTATTATTAGATTATGATCTATAAACTGTTAATTACAGGTATGAGTCTCATCTGATAAAATCTCATTCGTTCATAGATGTTTTGACATGAAGATATTGCAATCAATCTTGAATTTTTACAAGGAGACAACAACTGATAAAATTATTGAAACTGACTTAAAGATGATTAAGGAACTGTTGTTATTGTGTTTTTCTTAATTTATTTTTTAAAAATTTTATTTAGCTTGATTCAAATAAATTGTTAAAAACAAATGTATGGTTATTTTTTTATTTATTTATTAATAAATTCATATTGCAATTCATGCATCTTCATTAATATTTCTTAACTTCTTAACATCATTTCAATCCGAAGAATATTGGGAATTTTTTTTTTTTTAACTATAAATGAAATTTATATCAGCCGAAATTGTACAAGAATAAGAAGATACGTCACAATTGTACCAGCAATCTAAAAGTTAATATTAAAATTTATAATAATCTCTATTATAGCAATTTCTGATTATAAAAAAAAATTTGAAACGATTTCGGATTGTAAATTTTAAGACAAATTGTAGCAATTTAAATTCAAATTATCAGAAATTGTTTCAAATCCTTTCTTCTAATCAGCGATATTAATAATTAACATTTTTATAATTACTGAGTGTAAAAGAAAACCATCCAAGTCAACAATTCTGTAGACAGTAAATTTAACATCTGTATGTAAGAGATTACATGAGAATTCAATCAGCTGTAAAAATTGTTATCTTTAATTATTGTTAAAATTAATGTTGAATTATAAAATTGCGATTCTTGCAAAGAGAATTAATAATTAAAAGTAAGTAGAAGAAAATTACCGTGTTTCTAACTCTAGGATATTCCTTACATCGGTCCAAAAGTAAATGAACGCTTAAAGCGATATTTTTAACCTGAATAAAATAAAAAATTTGTCACTTAAATTGAGTAAAAATTAGTAAAATTGTAAGTACTTCTCTCGAAATTCTGATGGTATTTGTAATCAGTGCAAGAAAGTCAAAAAACGTCATCAAAAACGTTGAACTGGTTTCGATGTAAACGAAAATTGAAAACTCTTCGTATTTGTTATTCGTAACAAACGGTTTTAATATGTAGTACAAATTATACGTAGCAGTTGCCACGAAATAGAGAATTGCTACTAAGGTAGGAAGTGCGTAAAATTCGGCAACTTTTCTGCTGATTTCACATAGGCTTGTGTGGTTATAATTAATCATCTGCACAGCATTGATAATTGTCGATTCACTGACAGTAACTCTTGGAACATGAATCGAATCGAACTCAAATTCAGTATTGATATTTCCAAGTTTCAGAATCATGTTGTTCAAATTTCGAAATCGTAGAAGAATGCTGTCCAAAAAAAGCGTGTACTGAGTCAAAGTCCAGCTGCTAATTACATAAGGAATTGCCCACAATGGCTGTGTAATCGAAAAGTATAAAAAAAATTCAAATAAAAATACGCCATTGCAAATAACGAAGTTGCCAATGAATACTAAGTACATAAGATAGTCCTTTTCCGGTGAGTAAAATTTGCATTTTTTGATGTTATTGTCCAGGATGTGCAAATCGTTTGCAATATTAACGATGTCTTTTTGATAGAAAATGTAAATCAGCCATATAATTTTGACACTCAGTAGTCCAAATCCCAAAATACAATAACAGATTATTTTCGATGCAATCGTATCCATGCTTTCGAAAATTGGTATGTCTAAGACATAGATTAATATTAGGTAAACACATAATGACAAAATTAGAAAAATATTGTAGATGTATCCATAGGTTGAAACTTTGTGTGGATTTCCCAGATCACCTATTGTGATTTTTGAGATCTCCACTTTCCAAGGCGCCAATCCCAAAATTTTGAAAGTAAATATATAGCAGTTTACGATTATTCGCTGGTATAATGAGAGCGAAGGTGTTTGAGAATTGTTGCGCTTGTAAAACAGCTTTTGATCCATGACTGGTTGTAGTGTGATGAATTGCGGTGTAACTGGATGATACATTTTATAAAAATCGATCGGAGATATGGATCTATATTACTTAACCTGATTAATTAAATTAGCGTTAAAATAATTTATTTTGCCGTGACGTTAATCGTTTTAATTCTTGGGATAAATATGTAAAGGGCGTTGTATTGATTACTGAGCAGGTGTTATTGAAGACGGACTTGGGTGACAATGATTACATATATTATAACTGAGGTGTTATTGAAGACGGAATTGGGTGAGAATGATTACATATATCACAACTGAACCAAAAACCTAAAATTTTGAATTATTATCATTATTATTATTATGTGAGTTATAATATGATAAAATATGAAATATGAAGCTGCCATATTTACGGAGTGCAAAAGAGATCCATCTAGATCAATGATTTGATGAGCGGTGAATTCAAAATTTCTGTGTAAGAAATCGTGTGATAATTCTATTAACTGCAGAAAAATTGTTTTAAAAATAGTTGATAAATTTGTAATTAATGATCAAGAATAAAAAGATTACCACTTGTTCAATTTTTGAACTTTTAGTGCATCGATAGAGTAACAGATGAATGTAGCCTGCTGTTTTTTTGGACTGAAAAAAAATTTTGATCAAATTTATTGAAGATTTTTTTGAAGATAATTAGCAATTGGTCTAACTCATTTTTTAGAGAGTAATTTTTGAACATTTTAATGTAGCAATAGTCTAATTATAAATTATTTGAATGATCCAAACCAAAATATTATACAGTAGCGCTCAAAAGTATTTTGACAAATATATTTCATGGTTTAATTAAAAATAAATATGAAACACATTAATCATTTATTTATTTTTTAACAGCTTTTAAATAATTTACAGAATAGTGGGTGTTTGTTTGTAATAAAAGAAAGTTCAATTTTTTAAATATTAGAAAAATGTTTGCTCAAAAGTATTTTGACATTGTTGAAAAAAACTAATATTGTCAAAATACTTTTGAGCGCTACTGTACTTTTATTAGATATTAAGTTGTTTTTTAAAGTGATAATAAATTTTGAACTAATTATTTTATCATAATAATGGAAGATTTTCTCAAATTGAGTTAGACAATTTGCTAATTAGAACGTCGAAATTATAATTATATGAATATCAAAGCAACCAAATTAAAAATTATTAAAAGTAACCATAAGCTAATGTCGGCAAGAAGAAACTCGCGGGATACCGAGGAATTGATTTTGTGATTCACTACTAAAATAAAGTAGCGTAATTCTATAATCATTGATGCTGCGAAATAAATAACAGCGACTATAGTTGAAACAGCAAAATAACTTGAGAATTTTTTAGAAATTTCAAAGAGCTTTCTATGGTTGTAATTAATGATGTCCATAATGTCCGCAATTATTGATTCATGAAGAGGAACCCGAGGAGTGCTAAGCGTCTGAATTTCCATTTCAGTATCTAGTCTTCCCATTTTAAGAATAATGTTATTAATGCATTCGATATGTTTTGTTGGAAGATTATCGATAGTATAAGGGTGTGTTGTATTAATACCCAACTCAGAAGTAATATTGGTGTGTACCATAATACTATTATATTGAATGGATAAGCTATGATCCCCATAATCATTATTAACGAGCATAAAATTAAGTTTCCAAAGTATGAAATGTTAATGATGTTATTGTTCTTTAGTTCACAATATTTGGATCGTCGTAAATTTTTGTTAACACTGTTAAGTTCGTTAGCGTAATTAACGAAATCATTCTGACGCAAGATACAATAAAACCAGGTGAAAACACAGACAAAACTTCCGCTGATGATTATAATTACTTGAAATAGCATCATTGCCGATGCATATGTATAAATTGTTGCCCATTCTGATGATGAATACAACACTGCAGAGCATCCTACCAACAATATTATCAACAAGGCATTATATAGAAGCCCGTAGTTGGAAAATTCAAATGGATATTTATTTTTAATTCCGTTATTATTAGAGTCAAAAATATTAGAAATGTTTACGCTCCATGGTGCTAATCCTAATAGCTTGAAAGTCACAACGATACAATAAATTACGATACTTATGATTAACAGAGGTAGTTTATTGCTTTTTTGATCCATACTAATAAATTCTAATTGTAATTTGAATTTATTAATTAAAAAATCTTAATATAATTCAATGTACAGACGATGCGACATAAATGTGAAAAAATGAGCAATTATGATGGTATTTAGAAACAATCAATTAATATTGTTTATCTTTATGGCACATGTCACATTAATGACTTTTTCAATTATCCATTTAAAGTAATTGTTAGTATTTTAAATTGATTGTTTTTTAATTTATTGAATGAATTATAGAAAGTCTTAAAATTACTTACCATGCGCGATAACAATTGGAGACTTTGCATTAATTTTAAAAATTGATATAATTATTTTATTTTATTCTTAATAAATTAAAATTGAGAAATAATTGTTAGATTTGAATTTATAAAAAATATTATTTATAAAATTAACAACTGTGCTTTCTGCAAAATGATTAAATGATTAATTAGATTGGCTTTTAAACCTATATGTATTTAACTTAAATTAAAAAATCGGAAGGTATATTACTATTGAATTAATAACAATTGTCAATTAAAGAAGGATATTAAAAAATATTTATTTTTGTTTTTACAATCAATATCAATAATCTTAAGAAATAACGTCGAATAAATAAAAGAAATAAAGATAATTTAAATACAATAAAAATTATTGTCTCACATTTTTTTTAATAAACAGATTCATTTTATTTGCTTCGGAAAACCACTAAAAACCTGATCAGGGTACTGATCAACTATTGATTTATGCTACTTGCGCGCAAAGTCGTGTGATCTTTGTATTGTTTATTGCAAAAATACAAAAGAATGTTTTTATAGAATTGAGACGGATAAATTTAAAGTGTCATTTAGTAACGATAAATTAGTCAAACACGCTACTCGCCAATCGATAATACATGTGTGTAAAAAATAAACTACTCACGCAACATACAAGTCATAAGAAATAATAATCTCAAGATAAATCATACCTGTGCAAATGTAATATTACTATTGCGGTTATACGTTGTTATTTATCTAAAGAGGGGCGCAATTCTCTGACGAACTCTCTGTTTTTTCTTTTTCAATTTTTGCAATTGCTTTCTTCTATACTTTCTGCCTCTACATACTAATTCGATCAACAAGACGGTAAGTGCAACGAGTACAACGATCGTGAGACACCACAAAAAAGATGAAAAGTCAGGTAAATCTAAAAATTCGCATTGCTCATAAGCCTCAATTCTATCAATTAGTTTTTGCATCTTTAACTGGCGCTTCAGTCGATTTTTTCTCTCAAAATAGTTCAAAAAACCAGCCTCAACAAAATTCAACGCAGTTTTATCGATTTTGCTTTTTAGCGGAAAATTTTTCCGTGTTGTCAGCCAATAATAGCTTTTAAATAAAGACTCTTTCGATATGTAAAGATCACCAATCTTAATATTTTCGAGCAGATAGTCGGGTATTATGCAAGCAGCTGAATTCTCCTGGAGATTTTTAGTGCAAGATTCAAAATCAAGTATCAAATGTAAGAACTTATTGCGCGTCCCATTTTCCCAAATTTTTATATGTTTGAAGTTTTCCGTAGTGTATTCGAAATAATACACATTATAACGATTATTGTGCAATTCATCTAAAGTATCGATATTTTTTTCTACGCTCGGAATGGTCATCACTGAGGTAAACTGACTCTGAAGCTCCGGGCCGACAACAAAAATAAATAACGTTGCGCTCAAAAAAGTAATCCGTGTCAATAACCGATTCATGGGAGTTAATATCCCCATGCCAAGAATAAGTAACCAAAGATCTATTAGTGCTGCTGCAAAATGGTACCGAGAGTTTAGCAAAATCATTACGAATATAAAAAGTAAAAATAATGCTGATAGTGATAAAGTTTCATAAGCAAAGGAATTGTTTGTCATTTGAGTGAAAGCTGGAATTGTACTTTGTTTTTTTGTTACTATCATGCAACTGCCTTGAGCATAAATAGGAATGATATCTAAGAGTTTAAAACCTTCGTCACTCGGGTCCTCTATAATTTCTAACTTCATATCGTACGTACCGTTTATTAGTAAATTGAATTCTCGCTCGAAATCAGCATGATTTATATTTCTTAAATAAATAATCGGTGTGACATTTAGAGTCGTAAACAGTTCGTTGTAAATAAAATGTTCAGTTACTTCTTGTTCGAAAAATGCCTCGGGTGAAACTTTACCTTCGAAAACTTTATCGCTGAGGCCATACTTAAAACTTTTCAGAGGATATCCATCCAGAGAACGAGTTTTGTCGAATGTTACACCGGAACAGATGCGTTGGTCTGCGAAAAAATGTAAAGAATGTAAAGACAAAATAGTTAAAAATTAATGTTTTCGAAGTTACACTTTCGCAGATTATTTTGACATGACTTACCATTTTTAAGGTGTTGCCGATAGAGCGTCCATTTATTATCTGGTTGATCCTCTGTTTCCACCTGTTCCCACTGTTTTGGCGCCCTTTGCGTATAAGGGTTGAAGGTATAGACGAGGCTTTCACTCATCAACTCATGCTGACAAACGTAATAAGATTTCAAAGCCTCGATCTTCCAGATCGCCTGAAGAATTTCTGATGCTCGAACGCAATCTTTTCCAACAGCAACAATTACTGACGCTGGGTTCCAAATGGTCGATGATTTCGCTTTCCGAAGGGTATCCTGCAGTCTGTCCATTAAATCGGCCGTTATCAGATAACTAGGATGTCGTGTGTAGTACTGTTTCATGACCCTTGAACTGAAATCGTTGTCAATAACAAGAATGGACGAATCGATAGCTTCATTCTTTTGAATCTCGTACATCAAGTCCGTCAGCTCCTCAGAAATCACCACCGGGTTCATTTCGTTCAGAAAACACAATTCTAGCAGCTTCCGCTGTTTTGAAACAACAAAATTGGTTAATTAATTAATCAATAATTATCATATAGAAAAAACTTACAGCGTCGATGTGATAAGCCGGGCTTTTCGGTATTGAAGAGTCGTAAATTGATATCATATTGCACTGAATTACACTTACGAACAAAAAACACAGAATAATCTCCCTCCAGAATTTCATCCCCTTCATTATTGTCAATGTTGAAAAACGTTCAAATAAGTACTTGTCATCATAAAAAAAATGGTCACGCTAGTTACCCCTGTTCAGTTAAGTTGTTTGCTCGTAACTGACTCTGTACAAGAGTGAAATGAAGTTCCCACTTCACCACATCAGTCGTTGAGGATACGTGTCCATTTACAAGAGGATGTCCTCGATGCACGTCATCAAGCTAATCATGTATAAGTGCGTTATGGAATACAAAATTGCACACACATGTACGGTTGCCATAGAGAATAATAAGTCAACTTTGAAATTCAACTATTGATTGGAAAAATCTAGTCTTTCTCAATTCCAGGACTCTATTTCTATCAAGTATAATTTCATTACTTACATTAGAAATATTGAAAAGTAATGTAATACATGAGAACGCAGAAAAAACTACGTATAATTTTTATTATCACAAAAAGTTGTATATTTTTTGAAGATTTACGAAACGATGCAAAAAGTTCCTTCCAAATAAATAGTTTTTTTTGAAAATCTGGATTAAGAATTCTTTAATCATAAAATTATAATTTAAAATCGGCTATTTTAAGTTTTAGTTTATAAATATGAATATATATTTAATGTAATAATTGATAATGAGACTATATTTCTGAGTTCTTGATCCATTATTCATGAAGGACGAAATTGAAACAGTAAAATGAGGTTCGTAACAATGGTACCAAAAACCTAAAAATTGTAAATTTATCTTCGCTTTTAGTATATCATTTTATAATACAATAAATAATGAAAAGTTACTAATACAAACCGATGATATGAAAGAACCATTTAACTCAATTATCCTGTAATTACTTAGTCCGAGATTTCTATGCAAAAGATCCCATGAGAATTTGATCAACTGCAAAAATCACGAATTTTATTTTACAATTTTCGTATCACAGCTTTTCAAAATTCTTATAAAAATACCGATTTTTCCACTTCTTGGTTCAGAAGACATCTGTCCATGAGTAAATGAACGCAGGAAGCTGTTTCTTCAAGCTAAATCAAACAGAGTAAGAAAATGTTATGATCAAATTCATGGTTTTTGAAGTGTACTTCGTACGTATGAGAATACTTACTTCACTTTCAACCCTGACGACGTTGATATTTAACGCAACGAAACAATTCACAGCAACTAAAACCGTAGCGCCACTTTCGATCGCATCAAAAAGCGTTAGCTCGTCACTTTGGGTAATAGTTGCCCCAATCAGAAAGTACAAATTCATCATAGATAGTATCATGAAATAAATGACTGTTATCAACATCGGAAATGTATAAAAATCCGCCATTTTATTACAAATATTACACAGTTCCAAATTGGCATGATTTACGTTTTCAATGTCATTGACAATTGGCTTGCAAAGAGTAATTTTATCAGTGAATATAGTGCTTAGTTCATCATCTGAGTCCATATTACCAAACTTAAGGATTGTTTTGTTGATGCTGTTGAACCTTTGAGTTATAATGTTCAAAAATAAAGCATATTGAGCCAAAACATAACTGCTGATAGTGCACGGAACTATCCATAGAGGCATCACAAGTGAATGGTATAAAGCTAAATTGAGTAATAATAGACCTCCAGAAAAAATAGAGTTTGCAATTATTATATAGTAGGCATGAGAGTCATTAATTAGTGAATAATATTTACAAATTTCTAGATTAGTATCGACGGTATACAGATCATTCGCAATTTTAACAACCGTTTTTTGATAATATATGTAAACAAACCAGATAATAATTACACCAGTTGTTCCAAAAAACCTTGAGTTTGTTACAACTATTTTCAATGAATTTGAACTTACGTAATTTGGAATGAACATGTCTTTGTACATAAGCATAATTATATAAGCGCTCAAAGTGAAAATTAATAAAGCGTTGTAAAAAAATCCGTATTTTGAAACTTTGCATGGGTAAGAAATGTTTCTGTTGATGTTACTTTTCAAAACTTTTGAAATATTTATTGCAAAAGGTGCTAATCCAAGAATTTTGAAAATCAATAAAAAAGTGTATAACTTCAAATGTGAGCTGTAGTTACGAGAACTACGTTTTTGATAGAACTTTTGATCCATTGCTGTGCTAAGGTTAAAAGTGACGTGATCGGACTATATTCATTTTCTAGCATTGGCAATTTTATGTGAGCAATGCATCAAATTCTGTGGCATTATCGTACTATGGAATCGCAAGATTTCAATCACTGGTTAAGATAACTAAATTAATGGAGTGTAACATTATGAATTATAAATTATTTTTATACGGTAGTAAAATAATTAAATAATTTTATTCATAATAAATATTCTTTAGTAGGGTTATAGATAATGGATGCAAAAACGATTGAGTATGATTAATATATTGTAAATTTATTTAGTTTTTATTTTGAAAATGACATTTGAGCATCATTCATTATTAATTTACAGAGTTCTAATCTAGTCGGTTTACAATTGATATTCTCATATTTCATAATATTTACAGAAAATAAATTTATTTGGAATTATTTTCTTGGTAATGACGGACAATCCTATTGAAAAGTTGAATTAATTCATCGAACACGAAATTGAGTAAGAATAATCAAGTAGGTTACTATTGTACCAAAAAACTGAAATCAATAAATTTTATATTGAATTATTAAAATAATGATATTGAATCGCTTCTTTTGATAATTCGACCAACTCACTGAATGCAGAAGAGAACCATCAAGTACAGTAATATGAAAAGCGGTGAATTCAACATTTCTGTGCAATAGATCTCGTGAAAATTCAATCAACTGTAACAAAAATCTTTTTTTTTACAATAATATTCTCATAAAATTAGTGTAAAAGTACCGTTTTTTCCGTTATCAAATCCATGGTGCATCGATCTAACAGCAAATGAATATAAAGTGCCGTCTTTTTGAACTATAAAAACAAATTATAGTGTCTTGATTAGTAAATTAGCTTCAATTAAATCACTCACCTCTCGAGAAGTACTAGTAACACTGGAAGTAAACGCAGTGAGATCAAAAAGTACTATCATAAACCAAGAAACACTATCTAGGTGTATCAAAAATGGAGGTATTGTTCCATAACTTTTATTAGTAATCGACAAAAACAGATAGCGTAACTCGTAAATGGTCGTCATAGCAAAATATATAATTGCCGATAAAATAGGAATTGTGAAGAAATTAGCGACATCATTGCATATTTTGCACAGTTTCTTGTTAGCATGATTAATGTTCATTATATCTAGAATGATTGCTTCACGAAGAGGAAATTTAGTAACAAATAATTTCTGAAATTTAATCTTAGTATCGACATTTCCCAGCTTTAGAAGCATTTCATTTAAACAAGCAATATTTTGGTTGATTACAATCAGTGTTATTGTGTACTGGATTATAACCCAACTAATCAAAATACACGGTGTGCTCCAAAATGGAACTGATACATATTGATGAGTGACTATTCCAACTAGCATTATAAAAAAGCACAGAATAAAATTTCCGATAAAAATAAAATAAGGAAAGTAATTGGTCTTCAGTTTATAGTGCTTGCACCTTTTTAGATCATTGTTCACTCGGTAAATCTCATTAGCTATGCTCACGAGAACACTTTGTTTTAAGATGTAAATAAACCAGATGATGACGCTGGTTATGGCGCCCAAAATAATTAGACCTTTTCCGATTGTACCTAGTGTACACGAGTGGATGTAGATTTTTTCCCAAGACGGAGATAAGTAGAGCACTACGAAGTATGTCGTCATGGATATTATTAATAATGCATTGTGAATAAATGCATAATCTGACACTTTGCATGGCGCGGTTAAATTAGTAGTCTCGTGCTTGTTATGGTTATTGAAGAAGCATGAAATTTTTATTTCGAAGGGTGCTAATCCCGATATTTTGAAACAAAGTAAGTAACTATAAATTATAAGACGTTCACAAAATGGTTGGATGTTAAAAAATTTACGGCAAAACTTTAATTCCATCGTCTTTAAATGAATGGTTCTAATTATAATACTAATAGTAAGACGTAATAAGTATGTATGTGGATCGATCTGTTTCGATTACTGGAAAAATTTAAACTGTGTTCAGTTGGATGTTTATGCAGGGTAACTTAATTCAAATGTACCTATTAATGCTCACTTTTTATTGCTGCGACGTTTTAATAGCCCATTCATTCCCATTACCACTCAAGCAAATTGATTTTTTGCGATGGCTAAGCTCTATTCTTAACTTATTGAGAATAAAATTGTGTAAGAATGAGATGAGATAAGTATTATTTCTCTTTTAGTTTTGATGATGTTTATTAGCTAAAATAATCAGATCATAAAATATAATTAGAGATGAAATATAGGCGAAAACTCTTAATTACAGTATTTGATTAAAAGCACAATTATAAAATACAAACTATACATAACAGTTGTTAGGATAAATGCAAAAATGTATTTTTTATTAAATCTATATAGAATTGATACCTCAAGAAAGCAATTGATAATTTATTGCTGGTTACGAAACTGAATAAGAATAATTAGATAAGTAACAATAGTTCCGTAAATCTGAAAAGAGAACCATATCTGATTAGTGATTTTTATTAGTGATTGTATGCAGTTGTTACCGTTTGCAAAAGAGAACCATTAAGTGCAATCACTCCGTAAGCATTGAAATTGACATTTCTGTAAGATAGATCAAGTAGGAAGTCCAATAGCTGCAAACCAAAGTTCAAAATCATTAACTAATATCATAATAAAAGAAAAAATATAACTTACTGATTCTCTAGTAGGTGAATTCATTGCGCATCGATTTAGAAGCAAAGAAACATACTGCGGAGTTTTCTTAAACTAAAAAAACGTTCGTTAATAAAATTTGAAACGTTTTCTGAGTGGATGTCATAACATAGGTTCCATGATAATTGATCCCCGAAATTTGATTACCCGACAACTGATACCACAAATAATCATACCATGGATTATATTGATACCTGCGTCAAATGATCCCATCGTCAACTTAACCTAACTGAACATGCACCAACACAAACGTGCGTATACTCGAAAATAGGCCAACACAAATGCTCATAATCATGTTGCGCCCTTTTAACAGGATTTGAATTGTGGGCTTGACATGAGTTGAGGTGGGGATCAGTTGACGGTGGGATAAAATTACGGAGATCAATTATCGTGTCACCCATAGCATACTTCTCGTGTAATCCTGGTGACATTTGAAGTAAGAGAAATCAAATCAAAGGATACGATCAAGAACCAATTTCCAAAGTCCAAAAAAAGTTTCAACAAATCGTTGTTAGTTGAAATGATTAGTGATAAAATCAGAAAATATGAATTAAATGTTGTAGATGTTACAAAGTAGACAATAATCAGAAGTATTGAAATCGCATAAAAATCCGCGACCTGATCACAAATGTCACATAATTGCATGATCGCATTACTGATACAATTGATATCCTTGATAGCCAAATCACCTAGCGAAACTTTTGAACGAAGCGCTGTTTGATAATAATTTTCTGTATTTATATCGGCGAGTTGAAGAATTTTGGCATTAATGCTTTCGAAAAATTGAGATATGACATTCAATAGAAGTGTGTATTGTATCAAAACCCAACTACTGGTGATGAATGGTACAATCCACAAAATAGCTGTATACGCTCCGGAAATGAAACATTCAATCACGATAATACCGAAGCACAGGCAAAAATTTATTATAGAAAGAATATAGAACCGACAATCACTTTTTAAGGTGAATTTATCACAACTTTTAAAATTGTTATTAATGCTGTATAATCCGTTAACGATAGTTACCATTTTTTTCTGCTGCAATACATAACTCAGCCAGATTACAACAAGAACTAAAGTTCCATAAGAGATCAGACATTTATCGATCTTGTCGACCAATTCTGATTTCACGTAATTCTGCGAGCTTAATTTTAATGATAATACCATTGCACAGTAAGTAGATAAAACGGTTGCCAATAAAATGTTGTAAAAGCTTCCATATTTTGATGCTTTAAATAAATTCACTTGATTATTATCTTGATTTTCCGTTAATATTTTGCACAAATTAACTTTCCAAGGTGATAATCCAAGAAATTTAAAAACGGATAATAGTCCATAAAAAATGATACGTTTGCATAGTAAATTAAAATTGTAATTACTTGTATTTCCACGTTTACGGAATAATTTTTGCTGCATTTTGCACGATTATGTTTGGTAACAGAAATGAGGCCGCGAAGGGTGTCTGAGTAGACAAATGATTGTACCCTTCAATCATCATGTATGACATTAATATTTTATGAGTTTATGTAATTACTCATTCGTTTTAAAGCACTTGCTGCTGTTTTTATTCTAATGAATTGCTTCAGCGGTATTAATAATCAGTTATTAGTGATATTAGTTATTAACTATACTTATGAATAATTGGAATTGGTGTTTTAAGAGATTTTATTGTACCATATGATTATGTTAATCATGAAACTGGACAAGAATAATTAGATAAGTAACCATGGTTCCAAAAATCTATAAAATTAAAATAATATTTGATTAAAATGATCACTAATAATGACTTAACAGGATTATTACCGTTTGTAAAAGAGATCCATCGAGTGTGATCACCCCGTAAGTTGTAAATTTTACTTCCCTGTATGATACATCACGTAAAAGATCCAATAGCTGGAATAAAATATGTGTGATGTAAAATTCAAGCATCATTAATTATTAATTCGTTTTATAATTCAAAAATTTTGGCTTACTGCTTCTCTGATGGAAAAATTCATTGAATATCGATGAAGAAGCGAACAAATATGATGCGGAATTTTTGAAAACTGAAAAATAGTGTTTTTTTCATATCTATAATATTAATTAAATTTTTAGACATAATAGATTCAATTTCGTTTAAATAATTCCTAATAACTAAAATTTGAAGAATTTTTCTTAGATGAATATTTAAACTTACTTCTCGAGTGATTCTGGTGACATTTAAAGTAACAATCACCATATCCACGACTGTAATGAAAGTCCATATGCCAATCACCGTAGAAAGAATCATAAAATCTGACTCCTTTAACAAAAATACCGACAAAATCACATAATATATACTGTATGTTGTTGTTGTAATAAAATAAACAATGATCAGCAATGTTGGGATCGCATAAAAGTCCGCGATCTGATTGCAAACGTCACATAGTTGCATAATCGCATTATTGATACAATAAATGTCCTTAATATCGAATTCTTGGCGTAAAACTTTAGAATTAATTGTTTGGTAACGATTTAAATCCTCAAATTTAATTATTTTGACATTAATACTCTCAAACAGTTGAGAAATAATAATCAATAAAAGTGTGTACTGCATCAAAACCCAACTACTTATGATGAACGGTGCGAACCACAACACTTCGGCGTATATTTTCCGAACGAATAGTTCACATACAAACAGAACAAAGCACAGAATAAAATGGACCATAAAGACAACATGCATGCGACAATCACTTTTGAAAGTGTATGTATTACAACTTTTTAAGTTGTTATTAATACTGTAGAGTCTGTTGATTATATTTACAATTTTTTTCTGCTGTATAATGTAATTAAGCCAAGTAACAACAAGAATCAATGATCCATATGACATCAAACATACATCGATTTTGTCGATCAAATCTGAATTAATGTACTCTTCTTTCCACAGGCCCATTATTATTATTGTTGCGCAGTATACAGGTGAAATTATCATCAGTAAAATATTGTACAAGGATCCACATTTTGATACTTCAGCGAGGCTTTCTTTATTATTATTATTATTATTCTGATTTGGTATTAATATTTTTAATATATTTACTCTTGACGGCAATATTCCGAGCAATTTAAAAATTAATAACAATCCGTAAATTGTAATATGTTTGCAGTATAAATTAAAGTTATACTTATGACTGTCTTTACGTTTATGAAACATTTTTTTTTGCATTTTGCAGAACTATATTCAAGAACAAGAATGAGGTTTAGAGTGGAAAAATGTTTAATACTTTTTAATCATCATTTATGACTCATTTTTATTTTATTTATTTATGTTGTATCTCATCATTAAAATTGATTTTTTTTATTATAGCACTTAATACTATTGTTATTCCAATAAATTACTCCAATGGGAATATTGATTGGTTATTAATGATATTGTAGTTATACTGATTAATGATTGGAATCGGTGATTTGTGATGATAAACACATAGTTAGATAAATTGAAGGAAATTTTAGTATTGCAATACTAAAAAATATTTAGATATAAACTTGAACTCTATTGATCAGTACGAACAAAAAAATTGTGTAATTTATTTTCAATGCATGTGCGTATTTAATTTTTTTTTTTTTTTGAAATATTTTTTAATGTATAATATATATTTTAAATGTGCTTTGCAAACCTTGATAGAAATAGGCTATTACTTATATTAATTTTAGGAGCCAAGGAAAAAATTAAAATTTGAGTTTTTTTCATATAATAATTACAAATTTTATTAATAATTATGATGATACAATGAAAATTACTTAATAAATTGAGGAAAGAGGATAAATTAAAAAAAGTCTACTATTTAATTACAAATGTCACATAATTCATGCAATTAATACCACAGCATTATTATAATAAATAATTATTAAATTGTTAATTATGAAACTGGACAAGAATAATTAGGTAAGTAACCGTGGTTCCAAAAATCTGAAAAAAAGAAAATTGATTAAAATAGTTCTTAATATGTTATAGGAGTATTACCGTTTGTAGAAGAAATCCATCGAGTGTAATCACTCCATAAGCAGTAAAATTAATATTTCTATGTGATATGTCCCGTAAAAAGTCCAATATTGATACCTTGAATAAAACATCAATATCACTGTGAAAATTTTCTAATAATTTTTACTTCGTATGTTAATCGCTTTTTATTACGGTAAAATCTTTTCTATGTTAATTCAAAAAATTTTAAACAACTTACTACTTCTTTGGTAGTTGAATTCATTGAACATCTATGAAGGAGCAAGCAAATATGGTGTGGAATTTTTGAAAACTGAAAAAATTTTGGAAAGTTGAAAAGTGCACGGCTTGCTCACAATTTGCACAGTAAAAAATTTTGCACTTTTAAGTGTTAATTTAACATTTATTCTGTTAAATCAATACAAAAAAATGGTAAATATTTAACATAAAAATTTTTAACACTAAATTTTTTGACGCAATGATGCAAAATTTTTTACTGTGTGTGCAAAACCTAAAAACTGAAATTAAAATTTTTGAATAAATATTAAAACATACTTCTCGTGTAATCTTGATGATGTGAAAAGTGAAGATCACCAAATCGAAGGCTACTAACGAAAACTATGCGCCTATAGCCCAGTAAGTCATCGCCAAACCCGGCTCTGTTTGAAACAATAGTGACACAATTCCATAATACACATTAAATGTTGTTGTTGTTGTAATAAAATAAATAAGGATTAGCAGCACTGGGATCGCATATAAATCCGCTACCTGGTCACAAATGTCACATAATTGCATGGTCGCATGATTTACACAAACAATATCCTTATTAACATAGCGAACTCTTGAAGCGGAATTGTTGAAGGAAATGCTGCTTGATAATAATCATCTATATTTATATTACAAAGTTGAAGAATTATGGCGTTTATGCATTTGAATAATTGAAGAATTACATTCAGAATAACTAAATATTGCATCAAAATCCAACTGCTTGTGAAAAACGGCACTAACCATAAAATTACAGAAAACACGTCGTTAATGAAGAATTTAGTGACAAAAACAAAGAAACACAGGGAGAAATGTACTACGAAGATAATGAACAAATGACGATTATTTTTGAAGATGTGTCAAATATAATTCAGCCAAATAACAACGAGATGGGAAATTCCAAAGGACATCAAAAAAACTTCAATTTTATCCACCAAATTTGATTCCATGTAATTTTCTTCCCATAATCCCAACTTTATTATCGTTCCGCAGAATGTTGGTGAAACGATTATCAGCAAAATGTTGTACAAGTATCCATACTTCGTAATTTCAAGCAAATTTTTTGGATTATTATTCTGATTTTTGTCTTTTAATATTGTCTCTAAATTAAATTTCCACGGAAATAATCCGAGCACTTTAAAAACAAATAATGAACCGTAAATTATAATACGTTCACACGTTAATTTAAAATAACTCTTCTGCGAGTATTTGCTGGTTGACAGAACAGTTTTTTCTGCATTTTGCACGACTATGTTTTCCGATTAAAAATATTGTTTAGTCTTTCTGAGAGGAAAAATATACATTCTATTCTATGCAATGCATATAAACTATTGAAAATAATATTTTATTAATTTCATTACGTGCGGTTAAAGTTTTATTTGTAATAAAATCTAGAGAGCGATATTTATGAAAACAATTTCATTTATAAAACGTTTTGACTGCACTTTACACAATTATGTTCGTTAACTGGAAGATATATCATTAAAGTTACATTTCTAAATGGCTAACCAGGAGATTGTATCTTTTAATTACCATATGAGATGTTAATATTTAATGTGTTATTGCATTTGTTAAGCTTGAATAATTGAAAAATCGATTCTTTCGAGGTTTTATTATTGCTGTATATATAGTATTATAGTGAATTTTCAATAAACTTTTGTGTTATATATATATTGTAACATAAAAATAAGATAATATAACTAATTCTTAAACAATATATTAATTCCAATAATAGAGAAAAAATTTATTTTTCACTTTACATTACATTATTTTCAATAAAATTATATAACATTATACTATAAATTAGAGAAAAAAAGTAACTCCAAATTATTACAGCACACTGTTAATAAATAAGCGATTTTGAAGTTAATTACGAAACTGGACAAGAATAATTAAGTAAGTAACCATGGTTCCAAAAATCTAGAAAAAAAAAAAAAAATTGATTAAAATAGTTCTTAATATATTGGAGGATAATTACCGTTTGCAAAAGAGTTCCATTAAGTGTGATTATCCCATAAGTTGTAAAATTTACATCTCGGTTTGATGTATCACGCAAAAAATCCAGTAGCTGCAATAAAAAATAAATACACATAATCATATTTTTCTGTATTGATCAAAGATAGTATATTACACCCCTTGGGAAGGAAAATAAGAAAAACCTCAGATCACATGTAATTGTTCGCCGAGGCGAAGCTGAGGTCGACAAACATGTGATCTGAGATTTTCTTTTTTACTTTTCAAGGGCTGTACACTATTTTTTTGTTCGACGAAGGCGGAAAGCGGCAACTTTGTTTAGCGCAGCGGGACGAAAGTTGCCACTTTCCGTCCGGAGGGCAAAAAATAACTTACTGCTTCTTTGGTTGTTGAATTCATGGCGCATCGATTTAGAAGCAATGAAATGTAGTGTGGAATTTTTGAAAACTGAAAAAAGTTTGAAAAATTATAAAGTACACGCCTTATAGCGCGATCATTTATATAAAAGTTAATGCAAATATCCGTGATTCAGTAAATCGATTGGAATGGTTTCATGATTCTTGATCATCCAACAAAATATCCCGGACAAAATATCTTAAATAATTAAATTACCAACACATAAGCTTGTTACCGTATTGTACCCTTTTATCATGGATAAAATCGGTATCATCGTCTGATACCGATTAGAATATAATAATAATAATAATAATAGTAGTTATAATATTTGGAAGAAAACTTCATGAAAATGAAGCCTTCTCTGATGCTATAAATCATAAATGATATAAAACATTAGTATCTTAAAATAAATTCCTTGATAAATATCTAAACATACTTCTCGTGTGATCCTGGTGATATTTGAAGTGAAAACAATAAGATTGAAACCTATGATCAAACACAATATGCCAACAAAAAAGTAAAGTTTGAATAATTCGAATTCATCTAACAAAAATAGTGAGACAATCAGATAATATACATCGAATATTGTTCTTGTAATTGTATAAACAATAATCATCAGTAGAGGAATCGCATAAAAGTCCGCGATCTGATCACAAATGTCACATAATTGCATAACCGCATATTTGACAAAATTAATATCCTTGATAACAAATTCTCGGAGTGAAACTTTTGACCGGAGAACAGTTCGATAGTAATTTTCTATATCAATATCTCCGAGTTCGAGAATTTTCGTGCTCATACATTTTAACAGCTGAAAAATGATATTCAGCAGAATTGTGTACTGCATCAAAACCCAACTGCTTATTATTAACGGTGTAGCCCATATGGATGTTATATAAATTCCAGACTTTATCATATCAACGATAACCAAACTCCCGCACAGGAAGAAATTTACTAGGGGGAAAACATACAAACAATAGTCACTTTTGAAAGTGTATCTATTACAAATCATCAAGTTGTAATAAATGCTGTACAACTTGTTTACGATAGTTACGATTTTTTTCTGCTGCAAGATATAATTCAGCCAGACAATAACAATGAGCAAAGTTCCATAAATCATTAAACATATGTCAATTTTATCGACCAATTCTGATTCTATATACTCTTCCTTCCACAATCCCAACTCTGTTATCGTTCCACAATATCCAGATGAAATTATTATGAGTAAAATATTATACACAGATCCATAGTTTGATGATTCAAATAGGTTTTCTTGAGTATCCTTATTTTTATCTGCTATTTTGCATTCACTAACTTTCCATGGAGATAATCCAAGCACTTTGAAAACGAATAACAAACCGTGAATTGTCGTACGTCTGCTGAGTGAATGGAAAATATATTGATGAGTATTTTCGCGTTTAGACACCATGTTATGCTGCATTTTCCACGATTATATTTTCCTACTAAAATTGATATTTATTAGACTTTCTGTTTTAGCTATTAAAATTAATATTTCATGAATTTGAATATGTATTTAATGTGTAATTGAAGTTTTATATGTAATAAAATCTAAAAAGTTAAATTTATGAAAACATTCTCATTTATAAAACGTTTTCCACTGCACTTTACACAATTATGTTCGTTAACTAGAAGCTATATCATTAAAGCTACATTTCTGAAGGTCGGACCGGAAGATAGTATCTTTTAATTACCATATATGATGTTAATATTTAATGTACTGCATGTGATGTACAGTTAGACTTGAAAATTTAAAAATCGATTCTCTCTAGTAATCATTGCTATGATATTAATTGGCGGATCATTATGTTGAAAATATATATACTGATGTGAGAAATTATCTTGATTCAAGAGAAAAATTCTTGAACCAATAAATTTTAAGCTATGCACACCTTATAGTACTTGTCGCAAGATACTGTCGTGTCTTTGGATAAAAAGAATCGCTAATCCTGATGACAAACTTATTAAATTATTGTATTGTCATCGGTCGTTGATAATAGCGTTCAACTTTTTAATTTAACTTGATGTTTTGATGAAGCCGAAATTTGAGTTTAAAGATTTAGTTGCATACATAGATACCGTTGATGATAGTAAAAGCTAATAAAAGTGTGTTAGAAATTAAAATCTACTTACCCTTTTTATTTTATTGTGATCAGTACTTTGAATATTTTTGACTAATATTATCTACAACATAATTTTCTTCTTTTTGAGCAAATGTATAACCAAATCGTGGTTAAAGTTACCATTAATAACTTTGTGGTCGTAAAATAATCCTTATCTACAACTCATAACTCAACTATGAAAGTTCCGCTATTATCTACTGCGTAAACGATCTTTTCCTCGCCAATAAAGCAGTCTTTTGTATCCTTTTATGTAGCTCTTCCTTCGCACTTCCTACACAAACAGTTAGCGCGTCATAAAATCTCGACAAACATCCCACATGTTTATTTAAAAACCCTAAGCCTAATCGTAACAAATGACTTGCAAATGTAAAAGCCTCAATATAAAACTTCTACCTACATGGCAGAAATCCATTTAAATGTTATGAGAAGTTACAAATGTATAAATTTTTTGATCTGATAGTCATGGGACGTTTTTCAAAGAACCTGAAGATAAATTTAATATTAAACTAAAAGCGACACATATTTCACCGGAGTTTAGTTACACAGGGAATACTAAAAAGCTAAAAGCTAGATGTCCACAAAGTTAAATTGACGAGGACATCCCTCATTGCCCACGGCCCACGGCTCATGGCTTTTTCTTTCTATCATCGTCTTTATCATCTTCTCTTTCCATTTGCCTTCTATTCAGGTAGACCAGTAGTACAGTGGCTTAAGCTTCGTACCACACCAACTCATCTTCTTTTTCCCTTTTTAACCCAGAGCATTCTACACCAGTCGATCGGGTGTTCTATCCTCCCCATTTTTCTTTACAACCTTGGCCTGTATCCCGAGGAGACACAGCTCAACCGGGTCGCGTAACCCGCTTTCCTTTAAAATAACTTCAATCGGGCACCAAGATCAAAGTTACAATTTATCGAGCCTCATTATCTGTCCAAAAATTTATATCAGATAAATCAGACTCCTAAATTACTATCATTACCATTACTATCACATCAGCAAACCCGATAAAGAATAAAAAGGAAATAAAAATATCTAAAGAATTATTGTCATTGCATGTTTCATTGATTTTATATTATATTAGTTCACATTTTCAAAATAATAAACTCACTTTTATTTTTACTACTACATTTTTTAATTTTTCATCAGTTTATTTTGATTTTACATAATTTTATTTTTATTATTCTTTCATTTTATTCAAACTCAAAAATTGGAATATGCGTCATTCCATGGTATCGAATACTATTTAAAGGAACGAATGTTTATATGATATAGGATATTTTTTTATATGCTTATAGAAATAAGTATAGTTAAGTTTTACTATTATTATTATTATTATTATTATTATTATTATTCTAACTGAATAGTAATTACGGACAGATCTCGGATAGTTTAACTGGTAGAGCATTTGGCGCGTAACCAAAAAATCCAGATTCGAGTCCTGGTCCGGGCTGTCCGAATTATTTTTTCAGTCACTGAAAAAAGTTACACTGAATAAAAAATTACATCTTTCTCTAATAATAATTGTCAAAACAAATTTTAATTGTTCACCTAAATTTTCTCTGATGATGTGAGACCTCAAATTATGGTGAACAAATAATAATGAAAAATTAGTCATTCTCCAACAATTTGGATCGGGTACTCTGGCTTGTAATATTAACTATCTTTGATTTATTAAAATTATTATTGTTATTATTAAGTCTGAAAGATTGTTACACTTTTTTGATTGAGTTTAAGTCAGTTGGTTACAAAAGCGCTCCTTGTAAAGGATATTCCTTTCGAGTAATAATTTAATAAAAGCATTAAAATAGAAGCAATAAATTTCGTTATTTATTTAAAATATTATTCCCAAATTCTTTTTCTATTATAAAAATCTCTTGGCGCACTTACCCTATAACTCTACTTTAAATCCAAATATTTGAAAAGTGACTCATGTTGTCTGAATTACTCATGCAAAATAAACATTTATATTAGTAAGCTCATAAAAAGTTGCAACTATTCCCTGAAGATAAAAACGCCTCGTTAATTTAAAATGTACCTACATTGTTTGAACAAACTTGAGCTTTTAGTCGCATACTCTACAAAAGTATCAATAAAAACAAATAAATTCGAACCTTTGTCACCATAAATAGCGAAGAATTATCTTTAAAAAAAATTCTTAAACCGAAAGATGACGTCTCGGGATTATTAATTCCGTAGAGGATTATTAATTTACGTCGTAGCTCGGCGTTATTTAGCAGCTCTCTGGTAGTGGTGTGTATGCCAAGGGCAGAGGAAACCTTGACCCAAATAATTAACGGGGAATTAGGAAAATCGAGAGGGAAAGAGCTCGGTCAGGAGAGGAAGCTAGATATTAGTGTACATCGAAAGAGGCGAGAGTAGACCTACGGGGGTAGAGTTTGCACACTGGTTGGCATCAAGAGCCACATCAGTTGCCAGTCGGGAGAGAGAACGAGATGACTGAGCACACAGGTCGAAGACAAGGGTGAGCGGAGGAGGGTTACAGCCCCTAGCCCCTAGCCAAACGAGCTACCTGCAGCCCAGACCTATAATATCCAGGCAGGCAGTAGCAGGCCTATACCCTGGGCAAGCTTGCGCCTGCGTATGGATTCTTATCATTACCTATACCGGGACAAACGCCACGGCTGAAGGAGAAGAACACATAGTAGCTGCCACGAGAAGCTGGTGGGAGTTGGAGAAACCAGAAAAAGAAGAGAAGAGAGGTTCCTCTCCTGTTATCCTGTAAACAGGACCGCCGGTGGAGCACTTCACCACCGAGACAACCGACATTATTGTTTCTTCCTCCTCGCATCAGGAAGATCGTTGTCGTGGTAGTCGTTTTCGTGGTGCCCGACGCTTCCTCTCCGTTCACGTTCACCTTCTTCACCTTCCTCATTTTCACTCTCTCGTGTTTATATATATCGCCGCTCTCATTTACCTATACATGCATCCCCCGTTACTCGAGAACACCCGAACGTAATCAAGTCAGTTGATCGCCGGCCTCACCAATCACCACGTCGCGGACACACTTGTTGTTGTTGTTGTTTTTCTTTCATTTGATACTTTTTGTTGTAGTCGTCAAATTGGTGCTGCTCATCGTTATTATTTATCGTATGAGCCGCTTTTAAAAAGTTTTTTTGTCGGTACTTTGAGCCAATGGTTTAAAGAGCCATTCAAACAGAAGATACACTTTCGGCAACAGGTGAGAGAGACTCATTTTAAATTCAACTTTTACCCTTTTATTAATTCATTCGTTTTAATTATAATTTTTATAATTTTACTAAAATTATTTTTTAATAAAGGTTTATTCCAATCAAGCACGTAGTTTGTGATCGGATTAGAGATGAATCAAATCGCAGGATTAGATTTAACGTTTTAACCCCGAGGGCACGTTTCAAATTTAAACACCAATTTCATCTGGTTATCTTTGAGGGATTACCGGATTTTATTTTGAAAACTCGTGTGATGTTTAATTAATTATTGATAATTTATGATTTATAATTGAGGATTTACGATTGGAATTAAGAGTTATTAATAGACTATTTAAATCGATCGATCGTTTCGACAAGGTTTATTCAGCGAAAGTTTTCTTTAACTTTTTACCCTTATTTAACTTTCATTTTATATGTCTCAGCTTTTAAAGTTTGCTTGTTTGAATATTTAATTGGTTTATGGATTGGGAATCAGGGACCCGGAAAAATATTTTTATTTTGTTAAGAAATATGGTAGAGCTTATGATATTAAACATTGAATTTTTTTTATTTTATTTTATTTTATTTTATTTTATAGCGTTGATCTCTTTCTTTGAATGAGCGTGTGGAGGAAATTTTGGGGTAAACAATGGAGAGGATAAAGAATTATGATTAATTAAACACAAGTGGTAGAATGACATGATTATTAATAATAAACGGGAGAGTATTTTATTTTCTTTTTTTTTTTTTTTTTGGTTTTATTTTATTATAAATTATTTAACTATTGAGACATTGAGGAAATTTTTTACAATTATAAAAACTCAATAATATTTTAGTTTTTTAATTTGTTTGTGTAAAATCCCGCGTATTAAAAAGTTTTTCAGCATTTTTTTATCGTTAAAAATTTTATAAATATAAAAAATAACTAAAATTTATAGAAATATTGAGCCAGTTTATACAAATTGATCCGATTTATTTGCAGTAGAAAAATCTGTGCTTTTAAATCGCATCAATATTGTCAATTGTTATTATTGTTGTTGAATTTTGTACAATAGGGAGAAATATCTTGATTTTTTAGGAATTTTTATTTTATTTTACAATAATTTAAAGGGATAAAAGTAACAGAAAATTTTGGTAATTATTTATATAAATTTTTTGGAATAAATATAATTTTTTTTAATACGGACTTAAGATTGAGATGTAAATTAACGAGTTCTTGTAATTATTAGCTGATAAATTTAATTAAACATTAAAAATTTCTTCCCCGACATGAAAGTTAAATTTTCCAAGTTAATTTTCCCGTTTAACCACCCAATATTTTCTTCAAAGAAAATTAGCTGACTACTTAGATAAAATAATAATGTAATTGGTCTTTCACCTCACTGTGTTTATATTGAAATATGTATATAATATAAAAGTAACGTCTATAAACGGCTGTTGCTGTGTGTCCCCAGAGAATAGTACCGACGAAAGGAAGAAAGAAAGAACAGGACAGAAGGACGGAAGGAAGGAAGGAAGGAAGGAAAGAGCTAGAGATCTCACTCTCAAGTGACTGATATATAAAATGAGCAGTAGTGTATAGTGTAGGCGGGAATAAAATAGGATTGCTCTCACTTCAAGGGGTTATACTTTTAAAATTTTATATATAGTCGAGCTAACTATGAAATAGTATGATAAAAAATAATAATATTTTTTTATTACTGTAAATATTTTCTCTCTTTATTTTATTTCATTTTATTTTATTAATATTTATTTTAATATCAAATATAAATTTCCCGGTGAATTCTATTTTTATATTCTTCAATTACTCGATATATATTTTTTTCTTAACTTTTAAATTGCAACAAGCTTTTATTTAGTAGCTCTTATTTTTTCAAAGCTCTCGATATTTATTTTTCTCAAGATTGTACGGATACAAACAATAATCATAATTATATTTCAAAGCTTTGAAAACTTTTTTATTGCTTATTCCCTCTCGAGTAATGGCAGGTTAAAAATAAATGTTGTATACTTTCAGATATTATTTATTTTATTATCTGTAGGTCCAATTTTAATTATATTTTAGCAAACTGATTAGATACAATTTTATTTTGACTAAATGCAACATCAAATCTGATAATGTTTAACCTTATTAAATCAGATCTCATTATATTTTCCGGGAAAAAACAAATTAAATGGAATATGATTAAATTTGATCAGATTGAATTATATTTAAGCTACATACACGATCGAATATAATCAGATTTGATGATATTTGACCTACATATATAAGATTTCATCATAATTCTCGGAAAAATACGTCAGATTTGATGAAATGGGACAAGATTTAATCATATTTTAACTAAATACAGCATTAAACATAATCAGATCTGATAAAATCAGATCCCATCATATTTTCCGGGAAAAAACATTAAATATCATACTATATCAAATATGATCAGATCTGATGATATTTAACCTATATATATATATATAAGATTTCATCATAATTCTCGGAAGAAAACGTCAGGTTTGATAAAATGGGACAAGATTTAATCATATTTTAAGTTAAAATTTTTAACTAAATACAGCACTAAACATGATCAGATCTGATGATGTCTGATCTTATAATATTAAACCAAAACAAAATATATGATTCCTAATCAGATCTAGCTACACTTGCTTAGATATAACCATTAATTCAAAATTTTTTATTCAGAAAATGATTCAGATCTCGTAATATCTTTCTAGATTTGACTAAATTATAAGAGTCTTTCTCTGAAAAATAGTTTAGATTTCGTTTTTATCTACTCGGATTTTAATCAATTGATTCCATAATTTGTTAACAAGATTATTGACATCTCATTACGCATTTTCAGATCTGCACTAATTAAAGGATTTCTTAGCATTTAAAAAGATTTATTTGTATTTAAGAAATCATTTCTTAAACATCATTTCTTAGTATTTATAATATTTCTTAGTATTTAAGAAACATTTCTTAAATACTAAGAAATATTTTTTAAATGCTAATGCTAAGAAATAATGTTTAAGAAATGACTTCTTAAATATCGGAATTGCAAATCTTACTAAAATTATTTACTTCTTAACTAATAAAATTTAAATAAAAAATAAAATATCTTTAAAATTGAAGTCCAATCATATTGAATTGACGAGAATAATTAAAATCGAATCTTTGATCCCGAAGATCTCTCTCGAATTTAATTAACGACGACCAACCTGACCTTTTGACCAATGGACTGAAAGTAAATACACTTAATTCCTTTGCATTACTCCGGCATTACAAAGTTTACCTCATAAAAACAAACTTGTGTAATTAAATAAATGTTTATGCTGGTTTGCAACCGAAATATTTTTAATTAAATATTTAAAAGGCAAGTTTTATGGCTTCGACGTACAAAATAGATTCACTAGCTTTTAGCAAATGTGATGTTGAAAGATATAAAGGTGGAGTATGAGACTTGAATACTCTGGATGCTCGTTTGCACATTACTGAGTCTCTCAAGACCCATGCCAGTAGTAGAGCCGTATAACCGAGTAGCCATCAGATATAGCATCCTACTATCTATCGTATCTATCTCTGTGCCCTCGTCCTGCATTCCGTCTATTCTCTGAGGAATACCCCATATCCACCCTTAATTGCACATCACCCGAGCAAGTAAGACGAATGTTATCCCATTACCAACACATCCCTTGCCGTTCCTTAACTTCCTCTTTACTTGCTTATAAAATCATTCTGTACGTCAACGTGGGTGTTTGTTGAGAATTAGTTTCCACCTACTGAACCATAAAAAGATTTTTACTTAAAAATAACAAATCGCTAAAATTCAATATATCTTTTTTTATTTTTATTATTTTATTATAATTTTTTATTTTTAAAACTAATTTCAATGGAAAGTTATTTTTTAATACGTTAATATTCACCCCTATGAAAAAAAAAAAAAATATATTTTAAATATATTAAAAATCTATAAAAAATATGTATAGTAAATATAACTAACTTTTCGTCGATTTTCATTTATATTTTATATATTTTAAATATATTCAAGATATATATTAAAATACATAGCTAAAAATATAAAAAAAAAATATATATATTTTTAATATATTTAAAATATATATTAAAATCGGCCAAAAGTTAGTTACTAAAAATATATTTAATTCAACAATTTTTAAATTAAATATTTAATACTTTTTTGTGTAGTAATTTGACGGATAAAAATTATTTTTTAAAATTATAAATAGTAATAAGTGCCCCGTCGTATTAAAAACTAGAAAAATAACAGTTCGTAATAACATTTTTTTAAATTCAAACTTTGAATGTTAATTTTCAGAGCTTCCAATCTAAATATTACATTATAAAATCGGTAATAATTACAATCTGAAAGTGTAATTTTTCCAGTTTTTATTACGGAGCGCCATGTAATTTTTCTTTTTTCCGTGTAAATTATTTGACCTTTAAATTTTTAATAATATTGTTATAAAAATCAATTTGTTAAATTTTGTAGAATATAACGTATTAAAATGACAGTATTGAATTATTCAATTTTTATTTAAAAGTGTTAAATATTTAACACTAAGTTTTTTGATGCAATGCAAAATTTTTTACTGTGCATACGTTATTGCACTTTAAAAGTAACTAAACATTTAAATGAATGCAAATAATTTTCCAACGAGTTAATAATTACCAAGTAAAAGTCGGTTAATTATTTCCTTTGAAACTCAATCTATTTTCGCTTTACGGACCGGTCAAAACCCTTTTATATAGACCAGTCTTTTGTTTAAGTCAACTACTATACTGTATTATTTACTTGTTTAATTGTATAGATCCGTTTCACCGGTTATTTACTTAAAGCTTTGATCAGACTAGTTCTGTCAGAAAGAAACTCAATAAGAAAAAAAAAAAAAAAATAAACTATAGAAATAAAAGTCTATTGAAGAATAAAATATATCATCAATTCATTTCTCGAGATAATTGAGGAAAATAATTATTGATAAACTTTTAATACACTTAATTGAATTTTCATTATAAAAACTCATCCAATAAATTAAACTAATAATTAACATTTTATTATTAATAATTAAAACTTTTTTCAGTTCTTTAAACTTGGATAATAAATCAATGACTTAAAAGTTTCCAAAGGATCAATTATTTTTAAATTTAAAGTTATTTAAGGCTTACAACTTTTATCCATAAGAATATAATTGACATAGTTACACTCTTAAAGTTTTATCGATAAATTAACTTAGTATTTTTTTTTTCTTAAATAATTTTCAATTTCCTTGTATCACTTTTAATAACTTGCCGCTTAACTTTAAAATTTAAACTTATTGTAGAACAAAACTTTGCTAATTGGAAAGTACGATAGTTGTTATAACTACAAACTAATTTTTTTTTTGTTTAACAAGATCGACCTTCACACACCTTACCGATTTAACTGTTCAGTTAAGTTGAATCCATGAACAATTTATACAATATACCTAACTTTTGTTTTTGAATCTTTTTAAAATTTTAATCAAATATGTACACGCCTTAGGCGCTCAAAAGTTATTCAGATTGAATATTCATATGTAACTAAATTCTTCCTCGATTTTCCTGGTTAAATATCTATCGAAAAATTCCGATAAAAAAATTTGACGCTTCGACGCCAATAGTATATTTTTAGACCATCTGTTGCAATATGGATTTACAATGGAGCCATTTCACGGCAAATCAGACAGTTCTAAAACTTTGATTCTTTGATTGTTTAGAAGTTCCTCTCTATCTTTGTCTACTTTTCAATACATATCATTTTTATCTACTCAGTTTCGATATATTGATTTCTTCTTTCAATAGTCACAAGTCATAACTCTACTTTTGTAGCATTCGGAAGTGCTTTCATTAAATATGATAACTGATAACTGTAAAAGGTTATATTGTTCAAATTTAATGCAGTTATTTGCTGATTATCAGTTTATTAGTACACTTTAAGACATCAACAAAAAATTTAGTCTTGATTTATTTGTCAAATAGTCGTAGTATATTTTTTATATCACTGAGTGCACTGAGATAAAAAATTTCTTTTTAAAATAATGAGCAATTAATTTGTTGAAGATTTTATTTCTTAGATGAAGAAATAAAAATTGTTCTGGCAGTAACTTTGTTTTTTTTTAAAAAACTAGCAACCTTGCAGTCACTATGTAACTGCCGTGACTTGTGAACTATAAATAAAATTTTGGTTTATTAAATACTGACTTTTGTTAAATTGCTCTGTACTTTTTAAACTATTGACGTTTTTAAAGATATAAGCTCATCCTGATATTACACTCATCAAGAGCTTTCATTTGAGTACCCACATGCATTTTTGATATATTTTTCATATATACATATATATATATATATATAATACACATAAATATATATAAATATATGAAAAATTGATGTGGGTATTCAAATAAAAGGTCTCGATGAGTGTAACATCGGGATAAGCTTATATCTTTAAAAATGTCAATAGTTGACAAGATACAAGGTAATTTCTTAATTATTGACATTTTTAAAGAAATAAGCTCATCTCGATGTTACACTCATTAAGAGCTTTCATTTGAATACCCACATGCATTTTTGATATATTTTTCATATAAAAAATTGATCTGGGTACTCAAATGAAAGGTCTCGATGAGTGTAATGTCAGGATGAGCTTATATCTTTAAAAATGTCAATAGTTCTCCAAGATACAAGGTCATTTCTTAATTATCTATCTAGAGACAGAGCATTTTTGAACACTTTTACCTTAAAAAATATTAAAATAAATTTTAAAATATTTATCACTAGTGAACAATAAATTGTTATTAAAAAAATCATTATACATTTGTAAACAATTACTTAGCATTCATCAAAATAAACTCCTGAAAACTAATTAAATAAATAGTTAAATTAGATTGTCGACAGCGAGATAAATGAATACAGTTTGTGTTAAGAAAATTGTAACTATACAAAGTAACGATTTCTCACCTGTTCCACAACTTCAGACTAACCGTCCTCGGTAAATTCTGGAATCTAATTAGTTCCAAACTCGGGTATTCCCTTTATTTTTTATTTCATTATTAAAACTCTATTCCTATTAGTTTTCTCGCTTTTATTGATACACTAATTAACCATCTCTCGGGAACCTCCTATTTGATATTTGATAGGATTACCCAGAGGACAATGCGAGGAGTAATTAATCTGCGTCCATATTCAACAGCATGCTCGTCGAAAGTGGGTTATCACTGAAAACAAAAAATGGTTTCTAAAAATAAAGCAAAAATACGAGATCGACTTGACTGAAAACTGAAATAGTGAATTTTAAAGAAGAAAAATATGTTAGCTTATGTTTACCCTTGGGTACTGGATAGAAAGAGAAACGTTGGACTTATTTTATCCCAGCAAACGACCCTTTTCAATTTTCTATGGATATATATATATATATTTTTTTTTACGAGATAAAAGACAGTATATGTGAATCAATATAAACGTGGGGGTGTATTTATATATTTGTGTAACCGAAGGAAAATTGATTTTTTCAGATTGTGTATTGTTGTTCGACAGCGGGTGCAAGAGTAAGAGCCGGAAAATTTATTAAAAATTAACACCGAGATACTGATGTTTTCTTCAGCAATCAATTAAATCGGAAGTAGAGATAATAATTATCGAAAAATTTGATGAAGAAAAAAGAAGGGCAGATAATTAATAATTATTATCATTAATAATCATAATAGTTGGAAAAGATTAATGATCGTTTGATTTGGATGGATTTTTATCATGTTCAAATTCAAAAATACTCAGCCCAACATCGTTGAAAGCAATCCAATATGGGAAGAATTTGCGGCTCGAAAACAAACACCGGCGGCTACTGCGGGCCCGGAACATGTTTGGAGGATCTTTGACGCCTACAAAAAAAGCGATGGACAAGTATTTATTTCTCTTTACTTTTATATCTTTTTTTACTACCAGGAATTTTTATTGATATTAAAACTTTTAATTATTATTGCAAAGAAAATATTGTTTGTTTATTACTTAGGACGCGTCTGTGTTTGTCTTTGAAAAAAGGTCTGTTGAAAAATTTCACAAGCCCAAACACAAGGAGACTGTTACTGAAATTTTGAGAAGGTGTGCAAGAAATTTGGAGGACTATCGACATCCTAAATTACTTCAAGTAATTGTTTTTTGTGTTTGTAGTTTTGTTCTGTGAAAATTTCAGGCGTAGAAAATATTGTTTGATTAAAAACTATTTAAATGTTGCAAAAATAATTTTTTTTTTCCTGTTATTATATTCAGTTCAATAGATTAATAGTGCATGCGCATTTTAACTATCAACAATAGGAGCACCGGTATGTCAATAATTAGATGAGCCGGTTTTGTTGACATGTCAATAATTGATAAATTTGATTGATTGATTTTATCACTAAGATTTTATTGTTTTATTGAATAAATTTATGCTTGACAAGTAAGATTGATTGATGAATATTAAATTAGTTAAATGTTATGAAGAATTATGACACTGAAGTTAGCAGTCTAAAAATTTTTGATTTTTTTTTTTTTTAATTAAATTACAACTAAAAAGATATTTATAAAAAATTGCACTTATAGTTTTTCAAGTTTTTAACATATGATATTTTTTTTTTTTTAATTGTTTTAATTGAAATTTTTTCGATAAAAAATTTTTAAATGTCAGCTAACTTCATTTTCATTATGAATTACGGAAAAATATAAATTGTTGGGGTCTAAATAATTTAAATTGTTGATATTTTAACAAACAGAAAATTGCGATTAATTACTAAATCAGATTATCTGTATATGAAATAATCAAGTAGATTTATAACTGTGCACTTTTGACAGTGTACTTCGGGATGATTTTAATGGAAATAATACAAGTTCTAATAGAATATAATTAATCAATTATGAAGGTAATTCATCCAGTAAAAGAGTGTGCGGAAACGCTGGCATTTGCAACAGAACCTGTCCTCGGAAGTTTAGCAAATGTATTGGCCTACAGGGAACAAGCTGCAACAGCAATTCCAACCGCCGCTAATCCAAACTCAAATTATGCGGCCGGCCAACAGAATCCTCATCAGCAGCCACCAGGACATCGACCAATTCTAATTAAGGAATATGACATGGTTCCAATGGAGATAAAGTATGGGTTGTTACAGGTTGTACATTTTATTAAAATTTATTTTCAAGATATTTTTACAATAAAATTTCATTTTTATCCTTACAAATTCAATTAACTTAAACAGGGAAATAATTATTCTTAGATTTTTTTCGAGACTATTTTTTTTAAATAAAATTTTTCTAGCTAAAAATATGAAGAAATTACTGTACAAAAAAAAATCCTTTTCTTCATCATGAAGCACACAATATTTATTTAGACTCTTTTTGATTTAAAGTAATTTGCAAACATTAAAGCAACATAATAGTTGAATGTGATGACTTGTAAATTATTTTCCATCTAGTCTCGTACATTTTTTATAATAGCTTTTCACTCGCATTCTATTCATGTTCACTCTTTTATTTTTCATCTATTTATTTGTCATCAACAATATTCACTTGACACGTCCATTGTAGATCACCGAGGCGCTTTCTTTTCTTCACTGCAGCTGCAAGGTTATACATAAGAATGTCTGTCCCAGTAGCATTATCATAACGAAAAAAGGAACATGGAAGTTATTTGGCCTCGAGTTTATTGGTAAAATTTATATTTTATATCATTTTTATATAAAATATAATATATTTCTATAAATTTTTTATCCTATTGGTTTCATAAAATAAAAATGATCATTAGAAAAAAATTTATTTCACTATTTTAAGGCATTTTAAGGCATCAGTAATCGCGCTATATAAAAATTTGTAGAATGCTGAAGAGTTAATTATTATATTTCTACCATTTTAATTCATTAATTAACACTTATAGAACGGACTAATGACAATGGCCTAGATCCAATACCGTGTCACCCATGGACCAATAAAATATCAAAAATAATTCAACCAAACCTTGATTATATTGCACCCGAAATACAATTAACAAAATTATGCAGTATTCGTAGCGACATGTTTAGTCTTGGAATGGTTATTGCTACCATTTACAATGACGGCAGATCACTTATACAAGCCAATCATAGTAATTCTGATTATATTAAACAATTGGATAATGTAAGTTAACATTTATTTATTAATATTAATTAATTATAGTTCATTTATTAAATCTATTGTTGTTTTTATAATTTTTTCTACCCTCCATTGACAAAAAAATTTTCTTTTTAAATAAATTAACAATCATATTTTAATAAGAAATTAATTTGTTGAAAATTTTCAACAGTTCAAAATTTTTCTGACAGTAAAAAAACTTTTTTTCAACAAATTATTCAGTATTTTTAAAAAATTAATTTCTTATTACAAAATTGCTCATTTTTTTCAAAAGAAATTTTAATAAGAAATTAATTTGTTGAAAATTTTCAACAGTTCAAAATTTTTCTGACAGTAAAAAAACTTTTTTTCAACAAATTATTCAGTATTTTTAAAAAATTAATTTCTTATTACAAAATTGCTCATTTTTTTCAAAAGAAAATTTTTTTTATATTATTTAAAATTTTTTAAATACTAATTGTAGTTTAAATTAACAAGAGAAATTTTTTTCAATAATAAAAATGAATTAAACAAAAGAATAATGATTTTAAAATATTGAAAAACTATTTTAGTAAAGCAAAAATATACTGACATTGATATTTGTGTCAAGGTTAGCATGACCTGATGCGTTAATTTAGTCCACTGAGGGTTAATTTTAAAATAAACCAAGCGCCTGATACAATTTATTTAAAAAATAATTATTTATATAAAAATAATTATTTTTGGTATTGTTTTACAATGAATTTTTGTACACGATAACATTGAAAATAATTTCCAGCTGAATGAAAATGTAGAAAACCTTCTTTCAAGAGTACCTATTGCTCTCCACGAAGCAGTTTCTAGATTACTTCACAAAGATCCCGAAGCAAGACCCATAGCGAAGCATCTTTCGCTTATAAAGTACTTTAGGTAAACACAGTTTAAGAAATAATGATATTTGAATTTAAAATTAAGACATTAAATACACACTTGTAATTTATAAAATAAATTATCCGTTATTTTGATACTGTTATTTCCAGCGATCCTTCAGTGCACGCGCTTCAATTTCTTGATGTAATAAACATGAAAGACCCAAATCAGAAGGCACATTTCTATAGAAATACGCTCAAAGAGGTGCTTCCTTTTATACCTCTGGTAAGAAATTGAAATTTTCCCCTTAAATATTTCCCTACTGTACTTGGAAAAAAATTATTAATCTTTTTACCGTCAACGTCTAATCTTAAAATTGTAGAAATTGTGGTACCAACATATCTGGCCTTATCTCCAAGCAGAATCAAAATCCCAAGAAGTATTTGCGTCAGTACTGCAACCAATGTTATTCATAATTCAACAAAGTAACACCGAAGATTATGAAAAAATAATCTTGCCCTCATTCCGTGAACTATTTTCGAGTCCAAGGTCCGTTCAGGGGACAGTCGTGCTGCTGGAAAACCTCCATGTTGTCTTTGAGAAAACTCCCAGTGAAATAATTAATGGAGAAATGCTCCCAGTACTCTATTCATCTTTTGAGAGTCCAAATATTCAAGTTCAAGTAAGCTAAAATAAAATTTATTAGGATTATCTTCAATTATTTCTAAATGCCGGGTTTAATTTTGTCCATTAGGCAGCGGCATTTGTCGCAGTGTCAAAAGTGTGTGATTATATTGACGAAAATTCGCTGAAAAATATCGTGTTACCGAAGTTAATGCAGGCATTTGAGGGTAGCACGACAGACTCTCGAGTCTTAATGAATTGTCTCTCTAGAATTCTTGAACAATTGGATACTCAGCAAATAACTGACGAGGTATTTCCTTTATTGTGGGAGATAAAACTACAAGAGCCAGATGCCGTTTTGCGGGTAGTAAGTAAGTATGGCTCAATTCAAAACTTTATTCGTAGTTAATCTCCTAATTGGAAAGGTTTTAACTCAAGCGAATTTTACAATCCTCTAATGGATTATTAAACTTAGCCTATATTTTTAAGTCTTTGGTAGTTAATATGAGTTAATTATTATAAAAAAATACACCTACGTTCATTTGAATATTTTTATATATGATTTAGTCCTCAATAGAATATTTATTAGGTTCCATGATTCTTGATTCTCCGACAAAATATCCTCAGACACACTAATAGAAGGATTTCTTAGCATTTTTAAGATTTCTTTGTATTTAAGAAATCATTTCTTAGTATTTAAAAAAAGGTTTTTTTGTATTTAAGAAATATTTTTTAGTATTTATAATATTTTTTAAATACTACACTGATAGAAGAATTTCTTAGTATTTAAAAAGATTTTTTTGTATTTAAGAATTCTTAAATCATTTCTCAAACATCATTTCTTAATATTTAAAAAATGTTTCTTAGTACTTAAAAAATATTTCTTAAATACTAAGAAATATTTTTTAAATGCTAAGAAATGATTTTTTAAATACAAAAAAATCCTTCTATCACTGTAGTCTCGGGGATATTTTTTTTGGAATATTTTGTCGGGGATATTTTGTCAAAAGATCAAGACACCTGATACCATTTATTAATTTAATTTCATCCCTGCGCATGCGCACATTTAATTCCTTTGATTTTTCGTCATCTAAAGTGGCCAATAATAATAATAATAATTTTCTTTTCTTCTAATAATTTTGATCAAACTTATTAGAACTCTTGAATTATTAAAAATCTTCCTTATAAATATTATTTATTTTAAGTTGAAAAATGACCAAACTTTAAAAACATTTATAGAAAAGTTTAGAAATAAGTTTTTTCAACTTCACAACTTAAAAATTGAGATGAAATTTTATTTCTTCATTTGATTTTGTTTGTTTTTTTTTTTTTTTTTTTTGAAACCAATTCAACATTTAGTAAATACATTTTTCACGAAAATTAAATATTGAAGCTATAAAAACTTGCCAACTAATAAATATATTTTTCTTGAAGACATTTATAGGCTTCTGCTGAGCAACAAAAAATACGGACTCTCGATAAACTTATTAGCAACCAGAGTAATGCCCATTCTTCTCCCAGTCACCGTAAATCCGTCCCTGAATATAGATCAATTCACGGTGCTAATGGAGATCCTTCAGGACATGCTAACGCGTATCGAGAGGAACCAAGCGAGTAAATTAAAACTGTCGATGTCCAGTCCGGAGCGTCATCGACCATTGAGACACCAATTTAGCACCGAAAATATGCACGTTCCGCCATTTAACATTCCCGGATTGCGCATTGAGCAAAGAAAGACGTCGTCTGCTGAAGACATGGTCCGTAAAACTTCTATTGGCTCGATGTCGATGACTGCTTCTGCTGAAAACATGACGAGGAAAAATTCAATGTCTGGTAGTATATTGTATAACTATAATCAATAATCAACACATTAAATTTGGATTTATAGGGGTAAATCACGCAATACAATACACACTTACCTTGAATAAAATTAATCAATAGGTTTACTGGGTGGTTGGTGGTTTGGTTCGTCATCATCAGCAAACGAAGGTGGTTTCCTACGGGTCGCCAGTGCCTTCCCAAGTCGTCGACTATCAGACAATACTCTTATGACACCCAAGATACGCATTGCGCCGTCATGCTCAAGCTCACCTGGAGGCACTCCTGGTGGCGGGTTACCTATTAGACGTCATTCCAGTACGGGACCACAAGAACGTCGTGGCTCCAATGTCAACCTATCACCTCCAACGGTAATTGTTGTTGTTGTTGTTGTTGTTGTTGTTCTATACGATATATCCGTCAGATGGTAGATCATAGTTAATAGATCCTTCAATCTAAATCTTTTAGATAATACAATACAATCTTTTATAAATTCTTATAAATTAGGGCGCAAATCGCTTTTGAAGTAAATATTTTTTAATGTTTATGCATTTTAATATTTTGGCTAAATAAATTTATAATGGAATCTTAAAATTTAGGATATGTTTAAGATATTGAAAATGTACTTATAGAATGATTCTTAATTAGTATTTAAGAAGATTTCTTAGTATTTAAGAAGATTTCTTAGTATTTAAAAAATATTTCTGAAATACTAAGAAATGATTTCTTAAATACTAAAAAATTCTTCTATCAGTGTAATAGAATTTTTTCTTTAAGTTCAAATTAAATATTTTAACTTGAAAAAAGATCTATACTACTTAATTAAAAAAAAAATATTTTTTTCTTAATTTCACTCTTGTTTTGGGACATTTAATTGTCTTCCAAAAAGAAAATAACAGAAACAAAAACTTAAGGATAAAAAGAAAAATTTATTTCTTCAATAATTTTACAATTTTCTCTTAAATTACTCGAATTTCTATTGTTATATCATCCAAAATCCGTCTTAAATATATTGTACAATGAATTCAAGTAAAATATTGATTAAAAATAATTTTTTTGTACCAAAAAATTGTAATTTAAATCAAAAAGTTTATTTATATCATCTTCTCGGGTTTTAGACGCGTTACCACTTTAATAGCCGAGACAAAGGACGGACTAATTACAAAGTACCATTATTATTATTTAATTTAGGGCGGAATGCCGGCAACAAGTAATAGTGTGCCGTACCTTCTGAGCTCGAGTATGACAAGCATTCGTAATTCCCGTCGACCGTCAGTGTCATCAACAACATCCCAACAAGGCTCGGGTCTGCTGCAGCAATTTGGCACCGGCATGGTAAGACAACTACCCCCCATCTGCCTGAATCTGAATGGGCTACCAACACCACCATCACCACAACTACCACATCTACCAATACCACCACTCTCTCCATCAATCCAGCCATTGGGACAGCCTTCCCACTGACCCTTGGTTAAGATGTAAGAATCTTCTGTTTCGTCTCTCAGACAAAACTCCTTACCTCTTTCTAATTATATTTTTATAATTTTATTATTTCATCTATTTTTATTTTAGTTATTATTTGTCATATTTTAATTTTTTGAACCTTTAAATTGATGTGATTGATGCGATCGTTGAAATTGGCATACTTTTTGATTGTATGTGTTATTAATTGATTGATGAAGTTAGCATTTTATTCAATTGGCTTTGTTGTTACGGGATATTATTATTTCAAAATTTCGTCTGTTATTCTTTGGTTGCAGTGCCAATTGTTCTCTGGTCGGTCTTAAACAAGTGGCTCTGTGGATTTTGCGGTGTTGGTTGGTTATCAAGCGTGCATACTCATCAATATGTCAGTACACACCAACATGCTATTATAATCATCACAGTAGTAATAGATATTATTACAATAATAATAATAATAACATCAACAACATTATTAATCATCTTAATATCAAGAATAAATACGCGACACACTGGCATTTCCGCATTGATACGTTGCAGAATCAACGGGGTAATTGGGATCATTATTATCCGGATGATGACATTACGCCATCAACGAACCAAGTAGCTATTGTCGTGACTATTGATGGATCTTCCGGATCATCATCCACTGAACAAATACGCCCGCAATAATAATTATTATCATTTACACTTAATACTTTATATACTTTCAGTATTGTATATACCGACACATACATATGTATTATATACAGTCAGTCATATCATTTTACATTTTTTTTATTAGGAAGAATATATTTATATTATTATAAATTATTGTTATTGTTATTCGCGTGGGAAAATCGGGTTAAATAAGCTTTCTAATTTTTTTTTTTTTGCAATGGAGGAGATTAATTTAGTACTTTGGGGAAAAATAATAGTCTTGTAATTTTTTTTAATATTAAAAATAATTTTTAATTTTTAAAATAAATTTTTAACTTTTTTTTTGCAATATTAAAAAGTAAAAAAAATTTTTTTTTTTTTTAATAAATTTTTATACTTTCTTTTAAAGTCAATTTTTACAATTGATAAAAAATTATTCGGTGAATTTAGCAAAAATAAAAATTTGTAAATAATTTTAATTAAAAAAAAATTTTTTTTAGTAAAAAAACTCTTCGGATTCAAAGTAATAAATAAATTAAAAAATTATAATTTTATAAATTGGAAAAAAATTAAAAATATTGAAAACTATATCAGTTTTTTATTAATAATTATATTTACAAAAAATAAAGAATATGATTTTCTAATTTTTTTTTGGTCAAAATTTGGCCATTTTTTTTGACAAAAAAAAAAAATTTTTTTAAATTCCAAGACAATAAAATTATTATTTTTCCCTAATTCAAAATTCTCCATTGTAAAAATTTGGAAAACTTTTCAGCCGATACCTTTAATTTCATATCAAAGCGATGATATTTATAATTATTTATAATTATAAAAGATATTTTATTAATTTATCGTTTTATATACCCGTATATTTAAATTATGTGAGCAAAAAATCATACGTGAATGTTTATATATTTAGAAAAAAAAAAAAAGATTTTTCAATAATTGGATTAAAATTTTAATTAAATAATTTATATTAATTCTAAATAAAATTCTTTAAAATTAGTAATAGAATTATTTTAAGAAAGGACAATTCTTGTGCATAGCACAAGATTTTATTTATAATAATAATAATAATAATAATAATATATAAACGAAATGCAAAGAAAGTATAGTTTGGAAAATGCCGAGGTAATTTACAAAAATAAGTAAAAGACCATAGAAACTCGGTTATTAACTTAAATAAATATACTTGGTAACATATCCTCGGCCTCGTCCAAAGATAATATTTTTTTTCAACAATAGATTTAATAATAATAATAATAATAATAACAACAATAACAATAATAATATTAATAATAATATAATGGAAAAAAAGAGATGATTATATGAAATAATAAAATAAGCCGTGGCAATATTATCTAACGATTAAAAAAAATATATCTAAATATATATATTCTATATAAATTATTTCTTCATTAAAAATTCTAAGTCTAAAACTTATATTACAGTTAATATGAAGTGAATAGAGAGAAAAACAAATATTAAGTAGAAAAGGCCAGATCTTATCTGACTTGTCGTCTCAATGTCAATCGTCAATTTTTGTCTACTTTAATTAATTACCTAATCAAATTGCATTAACAATCACTACTTCTAAGGTTAGATTTTATACTAGCGACGATCGTAAATTATACGAGGGACACTTTTCAATCTGGACTGCAATAACTGAAAGTTTTCGTGGATTTGCTGCCCTCAAAACTTCGAACAGTTGATTTTGCGATGATCGATCCATTATTTTTTATCTAATATATTCAAAAGTTTAAGTAATTAATCAATATCAGTAATGAAAATTAAGTTGGCCGACATCTAAAAATTTTTAGAATTTTTTTCAAGTGAAAAAATCATTACAGAGAAATAAAAAAAAAAATTTCAGTTGTAAAAAACTTGAAAAACTATAAGTTCAATTTTTTAAAAATATTTTTTAGTAATAATTTAATAAATGAAAAATAAAAAATTAAAAACGTCGGCTAACTTTAATAATAGTAAAGTTAGCCGACATTGTTAATTTTTTAATTATTAAATTAGAATTAAATATTATTTTTAAATAATTGCACTTATAGTTTTTAAAGTTTTTTTTAATTTTGTTAATAAAAAAAAATTCTAAAAAATAACTTAATTTTTATAATTAATCAGATGATATTTTAAATTAAAATTTTATATAAAAAAAAATTTTTTTCCAATTTTTTTACTCAATAGAAATTATAAAAAAGAATTTTTCTTAATAATTTACACAACAAATCAATAGAAGCATTTAAAATAAATAGAAATTATAAATTTTAAAGAGTATAATTAATTATTAATTTAATTTTCATAATTAGGATCAATTAAAACTAAAAATATTAAATTTAAAAAATAAAATTATGAAAGTTACAATATTGAAAGTCAATATTCGGCCAAAGTTCGGCTGTTCGAAGAAATGAAAATAAACAACTAATTTATTTTGTCGACGCTAATGAAATGCTTTAAACTACACTGGCCTTTTAAAAACATAAATAATCAATGACCTTAATTAAACAGATGACTTAGCTGCAGTATAAAATATATTACTGACTCATATAAGGTCACAAATAGACCGTTTTTGTACCTGTAATGATACATATAGAAGACAATTTATTTATCTACCGGACGTATATTTATAAATATATTAAAGTATCTAATTGGTCTAATATATGGAGATATTTATGAAAATATATATTATTCACAAAGCAATTTCATTTTTCGCATTGTGCAATACGAAAATAAACAAATAAAAGATATTAACTATTCAAGATTATAATCAATGTAAACAATATTAATAATAAAAAGAGGTGCTGGTCGCCGAATTTAACACGATCGTCTCAAAAAAGAGTATATAGATGTTTAATCAAAAATTAAATAACAACTCACTTAATCAAATTACTGCAATCAGCATTATTAATAATAATAACAGTAACAATAGCTGTGCATCCAATTTAGACAACTTTTTCCATTGAGTAAAACTTTACAACCCTTAAATTAATAGGAATTCCAAGTGGTAATTGCATAATTGGGCTCATAATTCTTCATACTCTAGATATTCAGTAATTTAACTAAACACTTAACTATTTACTTGCATGATAAGTAACATGCGCAAGCGAGAAATATATAACAGCGGTGGAATTATCCACCATTCCATTTCTATGCATTAAATTAATAATTCATGTGTTAAGCGTTTGAAGACTACAAAATTAAGTGTCCTTAAAATTTAATAAGCGAATAACCACGTACAGCTGAGATATTTGGAGGCTTTTACCTTTTTTATTGTTTAGATTTTTAAGTTTGTGTTTTTTGAGTGCATTTTGATGCTCTAGTTAAATATACTGCTGCGGAAAAATTAAAAAAAAATTTTTTTTATAATTTATTTAAACTTAAAAAAAATAATTAAGCTTATAGAAATTAATTTTAAAAAAGGCTTAATTTTTTAATAATGCTTTTTATAAAGAGAATTTTTTTTGTACTTGAAAATTAATATTATAATTTTAAAAAATATTATATTGAAAATATTCAATTTATTTAAGAAATTTTCTCAAAAAAAATTAACTTTGCTTTAAAATATTTTTAATTGAAATTAATCACAAAAAAAATGTTTTGCTTTATTTAAAACGCGTGACACTTAATTTTAATAAATAAATATATATGAAAATAATTATTGTTCTTATAAAAATAAATATAAAATCAATAAAAACAATTGTTAATTTTTTTTTTTATTCTTCGTTTGTTGAAACTCTGTCAAAAAAATATTTTTTGTTAATAAAAATTGAAACTTATAAAGTCTGAATTGTAAAATAAAAAAAGAAAAAGTAAAAAATTGTTTTAACATATCAAAATAAAAAACTAGAGAATTAAATGCACTCCTTAAAGACAATGACAATCATTGACAATCAAAGTATTTAATAATTACTTTTAAAAAATTTTTTAAATTATACATTGATGATTATAATAATTGTTTTGCCCTCACATATTGTGTGCAACTACTTAAGCAACAGACAATCGATCATTTGGGGACTGTGATCTCATCCAAATGCTAAAAAAGAATATATTAATAATTGTACTTTTAAGAAAGTGAGAAAATAATAATAAAAATTCTTTGTTTTTTCATTAGGTTAATTTTTTTAAGTAATTATTTATGGTTATAATCTTCAATTGTACATGCGTAAAATGAAATAACATGGCATTATATAACAAAACTTTATATAAAATTTGAAAACACTATACTGCATTCACTTTTGTGCGCTTTTAATCTACTCTATAATAATCCTAGCTACAAAATATAAATAATTGCAAGTAATTTTTGATGACTTATAAAGATAAAGTGAAGATAAATGAGTAAATACAAACGGCAAGGCAAATACTTTTTTAATTTGCAACACAGAGTCAATAAAAGCAATTGGTTGATACTGTAAAGACTGTCAATTGCATTAAAGTGCGGGAAATGTAAGAATTATTAATAATAATTGTTGTGCTGTACACTTAAGTTGGCCTATGATAAAAAAACGCAGAAAGAAAATATATTTTTAACAATAAATTTCTTGCAATTTTAAATATTTAATAATATAAAACAGAACTTCACTTGAAACTGAATATATTTTAATGGATAATCATGATAATTATAAGACATAAGAACTATAGAATTAATGGTGCAACTAATTACCAATACAAAAATAAAAAAAGTCAAAAAATTTCTCAAATGACTGATTATTATTTTGGAAAGTGTAACAAATTCCCTAACTGTGTTAATCACCGCACATGTAACAGGCTAGATGCAAACAGTTAATGTATGATAATAAATAAATGTGGGAAGTAAATTCTAATTTTTTTTTATTTACCTGAACTTTTTTTTTTTATTCAAATATCCTAATTAATCAAACCTTTTCAAAACCATGACTCCAAAAAAATACAATTAATTTTTTTCTTTAATTTTGAAGGACCTCCTGAGGAAAATTCTGTTTTTAACATTATTTATTTTTACAAAAAAACGACATTATCTAAAATAATTTATAAATTTTCAACTATATATTCTGTATTAAAAACATTTATACAGCAATTAAAGTCTAATTAAATCGATTTTAACAGTTTCTTTTTTCAGTATAACCTTTACGCTTAAAGCATGCAATGCATACAATATTAAAAAGCACTGTATATCAATTAAAAGATACAATCTCAGTCAGGCATTGAAAGAGCTAATATCCACATAGTCAATAGCCACAGTCGTAGAAAATACAGCAAAAAATTGACAAAACTGCAATTGGTGAAGTTGGTTTTCCAGCAATGCCTTACGGGATAGTTCAAAGGGCAGTCTTCGAAAGACAGCAAAAAGTATTTTACAAACGTGAAAATTCTCATAAATATAACTTCGATTTATTACGAAAGAAACTTAAATTTTATAGTTCATTATTTGTTTTTAAAGTTCTCGGATTATCACCTTGGAAAGTTAATGTTAATAAAATTTTAGCAGCTTAAAATCATAATAATAGTCACGAAAATCTATTTGAAGTATCAAAATTTGGATACTTGTACAACATTTTACTGATAATTATTATAATTACGTACTGCGCAACGTTAATAATATTAGGACTGGACAAGAATGCGTTTGTGGATTCAGATTTGGTCGATAAAAGTGAAGTCTTTTTGATATTATATGGAACTTTAGTTACTGTTGTAATCTGGCTGAATCATATTTTACAGCAGAAGAAAATTGTAAATATCGTTAACGGGTTGTTCAATATTCATGACAATTTAAAGAGTTGTAATAAATACACACGCAAAAGTGATTTTCGTTTATATAATATCTTCATAATCAATTTTTTTCTTAGTTTCTTCAATTTTGTATCTGGATTTTTCATTAGCGATCCGTATTCAGCAGTTATATGGGCTGCACCACCTATCATAAGTAATTGGATTTTAATTCAATATTCACTTGTTCTGAAAATAATTTTTCATTTATTTAAACTCATTAACGGGATAATTCTTCAACTCGGAGATATGAATATTGAAAATTATTATTGAAAAGCACTACGCTCAAAAATTCTATTACGCGAATCTGTAGATGAGGATATTATTTGTCTGAATTATGCGATTATGGAATTATGTAACATTTGTGATCAAATAGCAGACTTCTATGCAATTCCAACATTAATGATAATTCATTATTTCGTAACAAGAATAACATTTGATGCGTATTATATGTTTGTCACGCGGATTTTGTTAAATGAACTGGATTCGCTTAAGTTCTGTGTGATCGTTGGTATAAACTGTTTGACAATTGCTTTTATCTTGATGGTTTTTACTTCAAACGTCACCGGGATCACTCGAGAGGTATGCTTTTACCCGCATTCAAAAATATATATGCGAAAAAAATTTTTTTTTTAAAAAGTGACGCCTCTTTTTGAAAATCATGCAATTCATAATTTTCCGAAATTTTTTCAATTTTCGAAAACTTCACACTACGTTTCTATGCTTTTAAAACGATGCGATATAAATTCAACTACTAAAGAAGCAGTAAGTTATTTAATAATTTATAAAATTAACATGAAAATAGTTAATACTGTTCCAAAATTACATTATATACTTGGCCTTTTGTTGTAGTTATTGGATTGTTTACGTGATATATCACAAAGAAATGTAATTTTTAATGCGTACGGATGCGAGTGATCACACTTGATAATTCTCTCCTACGAATGGTAATAATCTCATAAAATTATCAACAATTGTTTTAACCAGATATTATTTTCTTTCTAGATTTTTGGAGCCATTGTTACCTACTTGATTATTTTAGTTCAGTTTCATAAATAGTGATTAATTACTAACTAATTTACTTATTATCTATTGTAAATTTCAAAGTAACTCTTTTTTCTATTTTATAAAATAAAGTTTATGTATCATTAATAACTGATTTTCAGATGCAATGTTAAAACATTGCGTATTAATTGAAGGATATTCTTAAAATTATATTTTGATGTGTATTAATTATATTGATCAATAAAATTTGTATTTATAAAATGGTACCAAATTCACATTTTAACTTTTATCTTGACTCCAAAAATTAATTTAAGTAATATTAGTTGGTAGCATATCTATGTTAACTTTTTAAAATTTTTCAGTACCTATTAAAAAATCTTTTCACTTGTTTTAAATTTTGAACCTCTTTCCGCCTTGTAAATAATTTTTCTGCAGACGATAAGGACAATTTCATCATAGCCATCGGTAAGTTAACAATTAATTTATCAAAATATTCATTAAAAAATCATAATTAAAAATTTTAACCCCTAAAAATTCATCATAATCTATAAATTGAAAAAAGAAAATTAAAATGCTTAAAATTTGTCGCTAAATCTCATTAAAACATGTTTATCAATCAGCAATTTAAAATTTTCCCGCCTGCGCAATAGATCTGCGCACAACCATATAACTCTCCTGCGCATGACTGAATTCAAATTTAAAATTTCAGGAAAAAACGGTCTCAAACACCCATTTAAATTAATAATCCTCCAAGCTCAAACTTAAATTTACATTATTTAGTCTAATGATCTTAATAAATTGCAGAAATAATTTGTAACAAGTTTTAAAAATAACGTAGGAATAATTTACGAAACAATGGCGGGGGAAAAGAGAAAGGATGATAAGTGTCGGGAGGGAAGGGTTTGAGTTAAAAAGAGACACAAATTCTCCATAATTACAGAGCAAAGTGAGAGGGAAAATTACACCGAAGAGGTGGAGGTGTACAACCGACGATTGTGACCAGATCTGGCAGTCTTCTCTCATGGATTCAAACGATCGGTTTTATCCATTTGTTCCGAAGATTGTTCACTTTGTTTACAATTATTCCTTCTAAAAAAAAAAAAAAAAAAAACAATTTAAAGTACACACTGTGCCTTGTGTTTTAGTGTTAGAATTTTCTCGCCATTCTGCCGAAAATAAATGATCGAGTGTTAAAAATTTAACAAGTAACATTTTTTATTGTTTTTATTGTCGATTTTTGGAGTATTGATACACGTGTCACGTGAAGTTTCACGAAAGTGTGGGTCCTAGGGGCCCTGTTTGGATTAAAATAATTATATCGATAAAAATAAAATAGTTAAGACGATTATTAATATAAATACGAATGGTGAACGTAAGTATTTTTATTTAGTTAATTAATAATAATTATTTTTAATGATTAACAAGACATTATGTCACTGGAATAATGAAATGTGAAATGTAAAATGTAAGGCAAAATAATTAGAGGGAATTGCGTAAGCTATTAAAGGGTAAACGTTAAGGATAATAAGAATAAAACGGTGTAAATAAAATTTTCACCTCAACTCTTAAGTTAAGAGCGAGGTCGAAACTTTCGTGTCACGCTCTGGCGAGACCCGTATTTTTTATTCTTAACTCGGCACGCACGCGGACCAACAACCAACATTCGATCGCAATTTCTCTTCTAGCCGTACAGTATATGTACCGGTATTTAATTCTTATACTAATATTCTTATTATTCTATATTAATTATTCGGGTTGTTTCCGCTTTTTAGATCCAAGCTCGACAAAAAGAGATCATATGCAGTTACAACTGCAATTAACTAATATGATAGTTGATAATGATGATAATTTCTAATAAGCAAATAGAGTTTCTATGATCATCACCTCGTTAATAATTTAAGATGAGTAGAAACCGAGAATAAATGAATACACTTTTATCGAGTAAGAGTTAATAATGTATACGCCAATTAATTAATTAATTGAGGATGAGGGATAATTTTAATGTGTATAATGTACAAAGCTAATCGTAGGAGGATAATGAAGAGAAGTTATCCATATGTGGTTACAAAGAAAGACGTTTGTAAGATTCTCCGAGCCAATCAATTGTTGATCACCGGTACGGGTGAGTGTAAACGATTTGCGAAGGCGTATTGCAATTATAGCTAACGTGTGTAGGCGTTCAACTACTCTTCGTATGTCAAAAGAGTACCTTTTTTTATTTATATAGTTTGTATAATAATACCTGTCGGCATTCTATATAATTTACCGGGATTATGTATACTTGTCACGTGGCTTTTAGGTTTTAACTACTGCCTTATTGCTTCGTGCTTGTTGCTCAATGTTTATTGTATCAATTTGTAATTAGTTTTTTATTTTTGTAATCAAAGGTGGAATTTACTATTTTTTTTTATTAGAAAATACCAAAGAAATTGTATGTTATAAAAAATGGTACACTGAAAAAAAAAATTAACTTGAATCAATCCTTGTGGAAAATTTCTCTGATATATTTATTTATTTTATTTATTGAATTTAAATGTCAAAAAGCCAAATAGCAAGAAATACATTACATAGAATTTTGTTTCACATAAGTAATAAAATTAAGATTAGAAATATTAGTAAAAATTTTGTATTATATATTATTTGAATGATTTAAATCTAAATATTTTATCTCGATTAGATATTAGTGATAATAAATTTTGAACTAATTTTTTTTTTTTTTTTGTACAAATAGAAGATTCTCTAAAATGGAGTAAAACAATTTGCTGATTAGAACGTCGATATACATTTTTACACTTTATCAGTATTTTTCAGTAATTTAAATAGAAATCTAGCTAATCTAAAAAGAAAATTGAATAGCTTAGATTTAAATTATTCTAAGATTTAATAAAAAATTTTAATAAGTAAAAATAATAGTTCATAATGTTTTTAATTTCTTAAAAAGTCCAAAAAAGTTTTATTAAGTCGGAAAAACTCTTTATTAAGACTTAGTAAGTCAAATTTTTACCAAGAGTTATTAAAACTTCTTATAATAACATTGTACGGCTACGAAAAGAGTTTTCTTAAGAAAAAATTCTTAGTTTAAGAATTTTTCTACTACTTAAAAGAAAATTATTCACTCAATTTGAGTAAATTTTTTTTTGTATACTAAAAACTAAATTTTATATAAGACAAAGATTTGATTAACATAAAATTATTTAATCTGATAGATGATTTTAACATTAAAAATTAATAATTTTTAATAAATTTATTGTTAAAATTAATTAAAAGCAACGAAAAACTTTTTAAACCAATAAATTTGAAGAGAATATTTTGATATGAATCTGAAACAGAATTGAGAGTCTTGACAAAAAACCGGGTCCGTCTTATATTAACTTCTTATTCTCCCGACCTCGAAACACACAAAATACCATACCAACAACACAACACAAACCAAGCATCAACTTGATTCAATATACAGATACACAAACATGTATATAATGCACACATGTGTGAGTATGTCTTGTAAGTTATAAGTATATATTATGATGATGATGATGATGATGATGATGATGATACTTGTGCTTATACTGATCATTACATGTGAGTAACTCAAACATAACAGAAATGTGTATAATACTTTTTACAAAGTTCTTTCACCTGTAGGCATACTACACTTAAACTATAAGATGATGCGCATGAAATTAACGATCGGTAGAAAGTTTATTTCAATTCAAGAACAGTACTCGATATTCCACTAATTAGTTTTTATTTTACGGCTCTGCTGATAAGGTTTTGAGTCGATAATTGTGATATTAATCCAATCAAATTTATTTCTAATTAATTAACAAAATTTTTTAATTTTTTATCTAATTAATTCTGCAACAAAAAAATAAAATATTTATTTAATGATATAAACAAAAAATAAATAAAGGGCAAGCTCTATTACGACGAACCACGACCACATACACTCAAGGTCATCTTGACCACGTCAGCGAAGAACAAAAGCAAAACAAAAAGGTAGACAAAGGATGTCTTCATACTGTATAAACCAAACCAGAGATTAAAGGTTAGCAAACAATGGATTTACCTGTTAAATGATCAAAGGGCCAGCCCTGGACACGATATTTTTTATTTTTATTGATCTGGATGTTGATAAAAGTAAATAATACCAGAGAATTATTTTAATTATTTTATTTGGATGTTAAACTCCTGATAGTATACTGCAAACTATCCATTGTGGGACTAAAGCTTAAGTAATAATAATAACAAAGAGATATTACAATAATACTAAGATGTTTTAAGGTTCAAGATCCTTTACTTTATTGTGCATAAGAGAACTCGCGGAACAACTATTATACGCTAAGGCCATGAGTTCATGTACATTTCTTCACGTCTCCATCTTCTTGTAAGATATGTCTGGAGCATTATTATTTTATCTTACAAGATATCAATTACAATCCACTAATAAACTTTTTATTATTTATATTGATTGTAATTTATAATTTATAATAAATAATCACATTCATTTCTATTAGTATTACTAATTTCATCATTAATATTAATTTGCAATAAATATTATCAGAAAAATTGTTGTAACATATTAATAGTTTTATTTTATTAGTCGGTGAAAGTGTTTTATTCTCCTGAAGGCTATATATTTTCAATTTAAATTATGTTCATATTTATTTTAATAATTGTAATATTACTTTATTAATTATTGTTTAGTTTAAATATTTAATTTATTGATTGCTTGTCGTGGAAATTATAAATTTTTCATAATTATTATCATGAATTTTTATTTTTCTCCTTTTTTTTTACAGCTCTAAATTTATTTATTGATTTAATAATTTAATAATTTATAATTAATAATTTTTTTTTTTTTACTTGAAACTAATAATGCACTTAATAAATATCTTCATTAAGAAAATAACTGCTCCAAAATTTAATTAAATAACTTAATTATAATAATTTATACACTATAATTATTTCAAATATTTTTTACATTTAATTTAATTGATTTTTTTTTAATTATTTATTTGTTAGAAATGTAATAAATATTTTATTAACTCTAACATAATTTTAAATTATAAAAGTATCAATTTAAATTTTAAAATTAATAATTATCAAATTAGCTTGCTCAATTTATTATAACATTTGGAATAAAACATTTTTAGTCTAAAAAATAAAATTTTCGGAAAATTATAATAAGAGGGGAGTATACATTTATATATATATAATAAGACAATGCGAATTAAAATATATATCCGTTATAAACACAGTGTTGCTACTCGTCGTAACGGGAAACAAACATGAGTATATAACATAAGAGAGAATTCTCGTGTGTAGTGCCCTGATGCACTATGACCCTTCTTAATTCAAATTAAATTCAGTTCACCATACGAATAATACTGCTAGATGTATCATATTTGCACCTGAAAATAACGGAGTTTTAAGTAATAATTATTACCTTTACTGCATTGTTTCTTTCAAGGTCATGAATAGGTGGATTGTATTTTTCATTACAGCTTTTAACTTCATCTAGCCGCTTAACATCTTATCTTTATTGCATTATTTATTACTAGAGTATTTAATCAATAAATTTTATTTTATGTTTCATAGTTTGATCTTAATTTCAACTACTCTTGTAGTGTTTACGGCTAAGAAGAAATATTATAGACATAATATATTACGTTTGTACATTATTGTATTTACTATATATTAGAAATAGTGAAACTCTAGCTTATTTTTTAATGAATAAGATAGTAAACCTTTGAAAGTTTACTATTCAGAGTTTTAATTAAAGTAGGTTGAAAAATAGATTTGTTATACTTGACAACTATTTTAGTAAATTTATATAAAATACTTGACTGGAATATATAGATAAGTACTTAAATTTTCAATTGAATGATGTCAAGTGTCTTTCACTTGGAAAAATAATTTCATTAAATTATTTAGTCACAATATGTACTAAAAATTACCTCAAATGAAGAAAAATTAATTATTATTGTCAAAAAATTGTATTTTTTATTTTTTTGAGGCAATTAATGTCATTATTTCTGATTTAAAAGCAAAAAAAAATAAATTCTTTATTATTATCGGCTTTAATAAGCAACAAAATTATGAAAATTAAGTTAGCCGACGTTTAAAAATTTTTTTAATTTAAAAAATTATTACAAAATTATAAAAAAAAAAAAAATTTCATATGTAAAAATATTGAAAAACTATGAGTGCAATTTTTAAAAAATATTTTTTAATTATAATTTAATAAATGAAAAAATTAAAAACGTCGGCTAACTTTAGTATTATACAAAATTCTAATAATAATTTTTTTTTTTTTAATTTAATTTTTTTCAAAATTATAAAAAGAAAATACGTTCAGAAAAAATATTAAAAAATTGCAACGATAGACCTTTTAAAATTAATATTAAGATCTCAAACTTTGCCAATAATTTTTTTTCACCTCGAATTAAATTTTTGGTATGTCTTTGAAAGAATAAATGTTCAATATTTTTGATCCAGTTCAGTCTTTATAGTCATAAATAATTTTTTGCCAATGTTTTAGGATATTTTATTAATAAATTGATGAATAAATTAAATTATTTATATTTGCATTAAAAATGTACAATATTGATAGAAATATATATTTGTCACGTAACAATTACAATAGAACATGTCTAGAAGCTAGATAGAATAAGAAAAATAAAAAAAAAACCAATGACTCTTTTGGAATAATTCTGTCTGGCAATGACGCGTAGTAATTCACGGTTGAGAAAATTCAGGACAGTAATTTAAAATCGTCGGAACTCGTGAAAGTATCGAGAATTATTACTAGATTAAATTTGCGTGAGAAGTATATCAATCGAATTGAACAGCGCTTCGTTTATTGAATATAAAATAAAACTATAATAAGTATAATTTCATTTTCTTTACCGTTGGCCGTAACGATGACAAATTGATAAATTAAAACCGTTTGAGAAATTAGTTAAAATTATAAATTATAACTTTCACCTCAGCTCCAACGTAAGTGATGATAAGACTTAAGACCTGACGCAAGATATTAATAACAATTACACCTTAAAAAAAAAAAAACAATAGTTAAATTTTCTTACCACGCCTTTACTTGTTTTGTTCTGGAATGCCAAGTTGCATCTCTATTTTATAATTTACCAAGCGCTGATGTAATTTATGTTTAATACTTAATTGCTCCGGCAATTCTTTTCTTCCCGGGTTTATAAAAAAAGTAATTCTTCTGAGTACAGAAAAAATGATAATACCAGAACTTAGAGCGTAGAAAAAAATTGTAGTCTCGTTACATCGTCAAGTAGAATTAACCTGGTCTCATCTGGATTAACTCGCGCTAAAGAGCTTGGGGAAGATATAATAATGATTATGGCGGCATAAAGTGAGGCGTTAAAGTGCGAGGAGGAATATCAGGAAGTATAGGAAGTTATAAAAAGGAAGGAAGAAATGTTAGAGGGAGTTGTTAGAGGGTGCTGACCTCGATAATCTAAAGAAACTCGTCATCATACTTGTTTATCGAGGTCAACCGCAGGAACTCTGTGCGTGGGTACTCCTGGTAAATCTATACGCAACATCAAACATTGCATAACACACAACATACTTTGCTAATCATTTTTTTTTTTTGTTTAATACACTTTTATTTTATTATTTAATTCTCATTTTTTCTTTTAATTTGCAGATTGGAGATAAAGATTGTTTTTAATTCTTTTATATTTTTATTTAAAATCTTTGGATTAAAAAGATAATTTTTTGTATTTTTTTATTTATTTATCTGGTAAAGAATTCTATCGAGGTGCAAAGACACCTGTTTATAGAACCAGTACAAAAATATCAATTTTACAATATATATACTTTTTACAAAATTTTTGTTGATAATACAATGCAAAAATTAGCAGCTTAGATTAGATCTTGTATTTTATAAAATATAGAATTTTTATTGATTTTGAAAGTAAATTTTTTTGAGTAATAACTTTTTTTATGGTTTAAGACTTGAATATTTGTTCAGTATTTATTATAAAATTGTGGGTAATTTAAAAAATTATTACACTTGAATAACTGATTTTTATTAGAGTTTTACAATTTAATTAAATGTATTATCATAATTTTTTACTTTCAAAGAATGGATTAACATTTCTTAAACTTTCTGGTTGTAAAATAAAATTTGAAAATTTTAATTAGCAATCATAAAAATTACAAATCAAAACTTTTTAAAAGTAACTAGATTGTAGAAAAAAATTTTTAAATAAAAAAAAAATGACTAAAAATTTTTGATTTTTTTTATTTATTAAATTACAACTAAAAAAGATATTTATAAAAAATTGCACTTATAGTTTTTCAGGTTTTTCACATATGAATTTTTTTTTTTTTTTCAATAAAAATTTTGAAATATCAGCTAACTTTATTTTCTTAAAAAAAAATTATTTATATTGTTAGTCTTTAAAAAAAACTCTAAGCCTAATTAAAATATATTTTTTTCACACCCCAACATATACATATAATTATCGAAAATATATAATTAAATAAAAAATATGCATTGTACTCTTAAAGTACGAGTGATTAATTTTTATAGCTAGCCATATAATTAAATTGTCGGATTATAGTTTTAATTTAATTATATTACATTTTTTTCAGGACGTGATGAGTGAGTACGAGCGGATCAAGCGGGCGTGCTTGAAACGCGGTGAACTGTGGGAGGATCCTGAATTTCCGGCAACTCAGGCCTCAGTTTTCTATCATCAGACACCACCATTTCAATTTCAGTGGAAAAGACCAAAGGTATTTATTTGTTTAAATTAATCAATACAAATTTTATTGCTATTATTATTATTACTTAATTTTTTTTTTTTTTTTTTTTAGCGTATTACTATTACAAATAATTTGTTTGCAAGGTTTAAATTTATAAAAAATGTTAACAATAGTATTATAGAAGCAAAACTTGGCGTAATAAAATTTATATTTGCATTTTCTATTGCATCTTATTCTATTATTTTCCGTTCTATTCATTTGTTCTCAAAGAGACGTTCAATGTTATTCAGTCGGTGATTTTGAATACAATTAGACTAAGTAATATTTGTGGCAACTAAACTTAAAACGGCTGGTTAATAGCAAGGTCGTTTTGCTGCATCGTTGAGCTCAGCTTTCATGCTGATGAGTCTCTTGTTTCAAACCAAAAATTTATAATTCAAAATTTAACAATTATGAAATTAAGACATTTAAAAATTTTTTATTATTATTAATAAATAAATAAATAAAAAGTATCAGCTGAATACCGGAAATGATAAGTATAGAGAACGGAAACATGGCAAATTGCGGTCATAATATTTAATATATTCTTCATATTATATATACCCGTCATACCTGAGGACTCTTGCGGTGACTGTCACAGCTAACGGGTTGTTAATTAAAATGTAGCGTGTGTGACACGTGATACACTTTACTCTACAAAACTACTTGTTTATTCATATTATTGACTTATATAATTAAATAAATTTTTTATTTTTCTCCCAGGAACTATGCAATCGACCGATTTTTGTCAGCGATACACCCACGCAATTCGACGTAATACCTGGCAAAATGGGTAAATATATTTATATTTATCTTTACTATCCTTATTTTATGTTATGATAGACATCGATTTTTTATTTCCATATACAAGATTACTTTTATAGAAATTGATATTACAAAGGTCTTCACTTGAATTTATGCCTTTTCAAGGTTTCATATCAATTTATTATTAACTATTGACATTTTTAAAGATATAAGCTCATCCCGAAATTATACTCATCGAGACCTTTCACTTGAGTACCCACATCAATTTTTCATATATTTTATATATTTATATATATTATATATATAAATATATGAAAAATATATTAAAAATGCATGTGGGTACTCAAATGAAAGCTCTTGATGAGTTTAACGTCGGGATGAGCTTAAATCTTTAAAAATGTCAATATTTAAAAAAGTTCAGTGCAATTTAACAAAAGTCATTGTTTAATGAAGCAAAATGTTAATCATTAAATAGTTGCCACACATTACTAAAAGTAGACATCAATATAAAAAAAAAATATATTAAGTGCGAGGTAAAATAATAATAAGCGTGACACGACTCGACTCATGACAAAATTATTAACTAACCCAGTGAAAGAGATTAACAAATCAAACCACTTGAGTTATTTAGTTACATTACTTAACCAAATACTTCAATCCTTAAACTGATAGCTTTAAAATAGCTCTCAGGTGTTTGAAATTCTACGGTCAGAAGCCAGTTTTTTATTACAACAATAACTATAATTAAAATTATAAAGAAAAATCTAACCCGCCCTCTAATTCAAATTTAACAACCAAAAAACTGTTTTTTAAATTTTCAATCTCCGATGATAAATAGATTTATTTAATGATATACATTATAGCCTACTACTATTTCGCGGTCTCAGATTGTGCTTGCATCACCTTACTAATGAGCCAACAACAAGTGTATTCGAGATAAAACCGCCTTTTTATAAATTTCTTACGCTAACATCTGTCAGAGTTTTTAATTCTGATTCAGTATCAAAGAACAAATTCATAAAATAAATTTTACGATATTAGAATAATTTATTTTTTCTCTAAAAACAAGTTTCTTCATTCACAATTTCAAAAAAAAATAATCAAATTAAAAAAAATTGTCACGTCAAAACAAAACATACTGTCATTAATTAAAAAACTTACGAGGATTGATAAAATCTAAATAACTTGTTCATGCGTTAATAAAAATAATAAAATTATTTTTATAGTATCCTTGTCCTTTAACTTTATCAATGAAATTCAAATGTCAGGATCAAAATAAACAGCTCAATTTGTCAAAAATAGCAATATTAATATCGGAAATATGATAGTTTAGTTATATTTTTCTTAAAAAATAAAAAAAAAAAAATAAAAAAAATAAAAACAATAAATAATCTAGGCACTAGAAAAAAATGTAAACATAATTAATATTTATAAAAACCCGAGTCGAAATCTCCAACGTTTTTCCAACGTTTCCAACGTCTCAAACGCGATTCCAACGTTTCCAACGTCTCCAACGTTATTCCAACGTTTCCAACGTCTCAAACGCGATTCCAACGTTTCCAACGTCTCCAACGTTATTCCAACGTTTCCAACGTCTCAAACGCGATTCCAACGTTTCCAACGTCTCCAACGTTATTCCAACGTTTCCAACGTCTCAAACGCGATTCCAACGTTTCCAACGTCTCCAACGTTATTCCAACGTTTCCAACGTCTCAAACGCGATTCCAACGTTTCCAACGTCTCCAACGTTATTCCAACGTTTCCAACGTCTCAAACGCGATTCCAACGTTTCCAACGTCTCCAACGTTATTCCAACGTTTCCAACGTCTCAAACGCGATTCCAACGTTTCCAACGTCTCCAACGTTATTCCAACGTTTCCAACGTCTCAAACGCGATTCCAACGTTTCCAACGTCTCCAACGTTATTCCAACGTTTCCAACGTCTCAAACGTGATTCCAACGTTTCCAACGTTACAAGCGTTAATTCAATGTTTTGAGCTTTACAAATAAATAAATATATATGTAGACATGAATGATAAAAAATTTATATAGTGTATAGTGATCATTTTATAAAAATTTTTTGAAATGTGTTTTTTTATGGAATTACTTTTAAATTCACCGATCAATTCCAAAATCTAATCAACTCTTGAGATCAAAAAACCACGTCGATCACCGGAAGCCTAGTAAAATCGGAAAACCGGAAAATCGGAAAACCGAAAAAAATGTTTTTTCGGAATTACTTCGAAATTCCTGGCTTGATCGATTTAAACTTGATTTCGTTTCGTCAAATGCCGCCAACCACGTAAAAATCGCTTGATTCATTCAAAAGTTGTGGCAGTTTGAAAATTCCAAAAATGGTGTTTTATTAAACTTCGATCAGATTTTTGAGCTCGGGAAGCTCAAAATGACACGAAAATTATATTTTGAGCTCAAAGGGCTTTAAAACTTAATAAATGAAATTTTGAGCGCTTAAGTATAGAATTAGCCGGAAGTTGGAGGGATGGCCTTTAGGGTCAATCGTTTTCTTAATTTTTTTGACTTAGAAATAATGAATTTTTATTGTAACTAAATTTATTCCATTCGGTTGTCATTTGTTTAAAATAAATTTATTAATTCTATTGGTTATGTTTATGGAGTATTTTAAGCCAAATCGACCACTTTTGAACCCGACCCCTTGAGATTTAGCTGATACTTTA
>CAJNRD030001118.1:487299-588782 GCA_905319865.3 Cotesia congregata | reverse complement strand
TAAAGTATCAGCTAAATCTCAAGGGGTCGGGTTCAAAAGTGGTCGATTTGGCTTAAAATACTCCATAAACATAACCAATAGAATTAATAAATTTATTTTAAACAAATGACAACCGAATGGAATAAATTTAGTTACAATAAAAATTCATTATTTCTAAGTCAAAAAAATTAAGAAAACGATTGACCCTAAAGGCCATCCCTCCAACTTCCGGCTAATTCTATACTTAAGCGCTCAAAATTTCATTTATTAAGTTTTAAAGCCCTTTGAGCTCAAAATATAATTTTCGTGTCATTTTGAGCTTCCCGAGCTCAAAAATCTGATCGAAGTTTAATAAAACACCATTTTTGGAATTTTCAAACTGCCACAACTTTTGAATGAATCAAGCGATTTTTACGTGGTTGGCGGCATTTGACGAAACGAAATCAAGTTTAAATCGATCAAGCCAGGAATTTCGAAGTAATTCCGAAAAAACATTTTTTTCGGTTTTCCGATTTTCCGGTTTTCCGATTTTACTAGGCTTCCGGTGATCGACGTGGTTTTTTGATCTCAAGAGTTGATTAGATTTTGGAATTGATCGGTGAATTTAAAAGTAATTCCATAAAAAAACACATTTCAAAAAATTTTTATAAAATGATCACTATACACTATATAAATTTTTTATCATTCATGTCTACATATATATTTATTTATTTGTAAAGCTCAAAACATTGAATTAACGCTTGTAACGTTGGAAACGTTGGAATCACGTTTGAGACGTTGGAAACGTTGGAATCGCGTTTGAGACATTGGAAACGTTGGAAAAACGTTGGAGATTTCGACTCGGGAAAACGTGGGTAAAATATTTTATTAATAAAAATAACCGGGTGGATAGATGAAGGAAGAGAAGATAAATAAATTGAGTAGGAGGAGAGTTGTGTGTAGTCTTGATACCCGGTGAAGAAGATGGAGAAATGAAAGAGAAGAAGCAAATAAAATTTACACGAAGCTAAAGCAGTAGAAGCTACGAATAAATAATAAAAATAATAAAAAAAGTTATACAGAACGGGTCGTTCCGGTTTGGTCCTTTTTATATCCTCGGTAACGTGCCCCGCGGAATGTTTTGCGATAGCGCGTAATGATATAGTTTGCGCGGGTATGAAGCTCAGAAAAAGGACTAGAAGCAAAAAAAAATAAATAAAAATAATCTAACGCTTACGCATAACCGATGAATAGCGTCATGAATCAAAAAGTATATCATTAAAGTTAAGATGCTTATCCTATTTATAGCCGGCTTTAAATCAAGTCACGCGTCTATTGTCTACTATAAAAACCATTTAATTATATCGTTATTTATTATTTTTCAATTAATTTATTGTTGTTATCAATTATCTCTTTTTATCACTTTGCTGATGTCGACTACCGATTATTGCTGATTGATAGATCGGCATCTGAAATTTAAATGGAAAATTAGACGCATTTATGTCTTTTATACTTAGTATATAAGCTACTGAGTATAATTATCAAGATTGTTCTTCTTCATATAAGTATTATTATACTCTTAAAACACTTGAGGCTATTTCTTCAGGATCATATGCCAATAAATCAACATAACCTTGCACTGTAAGCTTAATCTAACCTCAACTGCTTCCGCGTGTAATACTTTCTTTTATTTTTAATGTAACCTTTAATTACTTTTCACTTCATTACGTCATTAGGCCATTGGGCGGACGGGGAGTGATTTATGAGAAGACGATAATTATTATTTTGACATACGAATAATAGGAATAAGTTTTTGTATTGATGACTCGATAACCTACAAACTGAAAGAGTGTGTTTGAGGTTGGATGAAGAAATAATCGATTGTTTGGGATTATTATTGTCCATTTTCATCATTTGATTGTGTCAGCTTTTATGAATAACAATTGTTATATGAAATAATAAAAGAAAATATTAAAACTAATGTAAATATTTGTTTTTGTTCCGAGCGCTGCAGAACTACCGCCAGAAGTGACAATTTTAATAACTTTACTTTTAATAAATTGCATATAATCTTCTATAAGAAGCTATACACGTTTAAAAAAATTAATTAATGAAGAAATATGATTTAAAACTAAAGAATTCTATTCAGAAAACTTAATAATTTTTATTCTTCGTTAGAATTTAATTATAATAAATTATTAAGTATGTATTAATGAAAATAAAAACAAAAAAGTGTTTTTCTGTAAGATTTACTCGAACCTTCTAAAGAGAAATTATTTTCTCTCTCGCACCAAAGAGGACAAACTGTAGCGCAATAAGACTTTTATATTTTTAAAATAAAATTATTGTTATAGTTTTTTTTTTATTAATAAAAAATTTTTAAAAATAAAATGAGCTTTTTCGATAAAAATTTTTTTATAGTTAAAAAAAATTTTATTTAATTTAATAAAAGTGAAATTTACAAACAAAAAATCAATGACGTTTAATTTGCATTGTATTTTCCCACTGGTTATTAAATTTCTATCATCAATAAAAATTTCAAATACAAATAGTGTTTTTCTCCAAGCATATAATCATTTATTACAACTAGTAATTTTTCATTTAACAATACATCTTTTTACTTTTTATATCTTACAATTACTATGAACTTTTCTTCTATAAATCATCTTTAAAAATTTCACTCACTTCTTATACACATCTAAACTTTTAAAAGTAATGGTTGTTTTTATTAAAAGTTTTTTTTTTTTTATGAATTAATAGCAAAGTTTTTTCTTGAATTTTATAATTTATAATTTATAATTATGTGTTACAATATTTCGAAACATTTTCCTGCTAAATATAAGAGCATATATACACAAAAAAGTGTTATGAACCTTGAAAAAGTCTCACCGTATAATATTTCTCTCCTAAAAGCGTAATTTAGATAAAATACAAAATAAAATTATCCTGCACGAGTACCGGGGACAAAAAAGGCCCTAGGGCTCTTACCGAGAGAAAAATATTGAACTACTTTTATTCGGTTCGTTAGAAAAAAAAAAAAAAAAAAAACTGCATATAAATTTATAAATAAAAATGAGTGAAAGCGTACTATGAAATTTAATTAGTCGAATAGAGTTTTATTAAATTTTGTTTAACTTTAATTACCAGTTATGACTTATATGTTCGTTAAAATATTAAATTATATGAGTGCTAAGTTTTCCGGCTTTCTACGTGTCAAAAATTCAGTACGCGCTTATGTGTACATATAATAACTAAGCGATAACGCACGCGGAAAAAAAAAAAAAACGGATAAGAAATAAAAATCGTAACATTTATGAATAAAATCATAACTATAACTGTTGAAATGTAACTAGTGAAAGTAAGTACTATCGGTATAACCGTGGAATTATTATATTATCTCGCTCGTAAGATAAAAAAAAATTAATGCGGGTAAATAAAAATATACGACTGAATATTTTAGTATAAAATTGATTTTTATGTTTTGGTTGGTTGAGAAATGAAACTTTAATGTTTAATGGTAATTACTAATGACAATCGCTCTGCAATTTACTCTCTTTTAGAAATAAACTATTTAACATTGCAAAGATACCATCGACAGAGATTATTTCGAGTATGATAAAAAATGAAAGAAAATTGTGAAAATTATTATATAAATATTTTTTTTCTATTTATTAATTGCTTTTTATATCTCTTAAGCGATGTGTTTAAACAGAAAAATATTCAAAGATTTATTGCTGTTAATTTAATCGCATGCGGAACATAATTGAGAATAAATAGAAAATTAAGTGCAGTCAGTTAAAAGCTCACAATTTATAAGAAATTTTAGTATGTTAATTTCTGTTAAGTTTATAAATAATAGAAAATTTTCTTTTATTCGTTGAATTAGAAATAAAATAGTGAAATTATGAAGATTAAATTTCGATTTGATTTCTAAAATTTTAATAGCTTGCAAATCGTTTCGCAAAATTTTTTAAGTGATTAAAAAATTATAAAATACAAAATTAAAAAGTTAAAAATTTTTAAAATTAATTAAATTAAAAAGTTAAAAACTTAAAAAAGTTTAAAAAATTAATATTAAATTTAAAGTTAATAAGTGATAATAAATTAAAAAAAATTTCTTGATGTTATTTTTTTTTTGTAACAAATTAATTATTTATAAATAAAAAAAAATTTTACTGTTAATTTTTAATTTTTATAATTATAAAATAAATTATTAAAATGTTTTTTTTGTAAAACATGTTTGATTTTGAAATCGATAAGTTAAAAAAAAATATAATTATACATGAAGAAGTAAAAAAATTAGAGTAGAGTAAATTCAAAGGATTTTCCCACCGATACAATTGACTTTGGATTCTTCAGGTCGTTGCTTAACTTGTCTCTAGTCCTCACCTCGGGGCAATCAGACAGTGAACATAAACAGTCCATTGCAGTTATATTAAGTACAGTGAAAGTAGTGTAGTAATGTATGACTGTGCTGGTAAATAGAGTTCTCTTTTATACTTATACAAGCGAAGCATAAAAGAGAACTAAACGTAATCAAACGATAATAAGAGCTGTGACCTAATGGTTTACTATAAATCTTCAATTATCTACGGCATTTGTCTCTAGCTTTAGTTATTAGTCATTATTTTATTCAATCCGTCTGGTCTAACACAGTAATATAAAATTGCAAATAAAAAATTTAAACATAAATTCAGTGACTTTAAGTCTGACTTTCGTTTTCGAAGGTCTAATCTGTTTTATGCTCGATTTACTTTTACAAACTTGTTTTTATCTTTCGAGAATAAGATCGTGAGATATAGACCATTTTTTTTTTTTTTCAACATTAAGATATTCGATACTTTTTTCGGACAAATTTTTGCTCCGTTAAGCCCAAAGACAGTTTATTTGCGAGGTAGATTTTTTTTCATGCGAAAAAATGGTAATGACAGTGTACAATAGAAAAATGAAGTTTTAAATAGAAAATTACTGTTTGTAATAAATAATTACCATCCTCTGTTTCGTTTTAAATTTTACTATCGGAAGAAATCACAATGCAAACTAATAATTAATAACAACTACTCATTTTTTACGACGTATACACTTTCCAAAGCTAAAATTGCTACTTTTTATTCTTATGTTAATAATTTTGGATTGTTTGTTAGTTTAATAGGCGAATAAATTTTATTTTTTTAATTTGCAAAGAGAAGAAAGATTGGAAACTTCTTTTTTATTACTGAAAATTTTCATCCTAATTTACTTATGAATCTAGCAATCAGGTCAATGGCATGTCGAATAAATTAACGGATGTAATATTCAAATTAATTTTTTACATTCATGTTTTTAAACCTTCAATTTTGTTCAGAGTTGAAGTTATTGGCGTAAAATGTTTTAAAATAATGGTAAAATAAGACTAAAAACTCATTGGAAGATGGAGCGACGTTCTCGTAAAAATTTACAGTTCACAATCAGAACAAGTAGTACTTTTTGGTTTTTAAAGTATTCATTTTAAAATTTATAGTACTATATAACGCCTTAAGACCCTTAACTTTTCTAAGAACACTGTAAAAAGTCCAAAAAATGTTGGTTGTTTCTTATTTCTTATATCTTATGTAAGCTGTAAATTTAAATGGAAAATTTCCTGCATGTCGATCATTTTCTGTTGAAAAAAATGAACAGTATTGTAATAAAAAATTAATTTGTTAAAAATTTTAAACAATTTCATTTCTTAGCAGAAGAAACCAAAATTTATCTCACAATAATTATTGAAAAAAAGTTTTTTTGATTTAGAAAAAATATTTGACGTTTTCAAAGATATAAGCTCATCCCGATGTTACACTCATCAAGAGCTTTCATTTGAGTACCCACATGCATTTTTGATATATTTTTCATATATACATATATATATAATATATATTTTGAAGATATAAGCTCATCCTGATGTTATACTCATCAAGAGCTTTCATTTGAGTACCCACATCAATTTTTCATATATTTTATATATTTATATATATGTATATATGAAAAATATATAAAAAATTGATGTGGGTACTCAAATGAAAGGTCTTGACAAGTGTAACATCAGGATTAGCTTATATCTTTAAAAATGTCAATAGTTCACAAGATACAGGGTAATTTCTTAATTATGTATCTAGAGATAGAGCATTTTCGAATGCACCAAAAATATTTATCATCATAAATTGACATAAAAACCCATTTTATCATATAAATACACTGGCCACAAAATTTTTTTTATTCTCTTAATAATATAGATAATAACAACAATTAATCCCCTTTTTCAGGTGACAAATGGCTCGTCTCATGTTTAGGAGTCCTTCATCTAAGTAAAGGTTTATTTTACCGAGTAGTACCAGCAGACCAGGGATTCGGTAACTTCGGAGAAGCGTCTGGATCGCCGACAGCAGAGTATGCGGGTGTCTTCCGTTTCCGTTTATGGTGGTGCGGAGCATGGGTGGAGGTGCTGGTTGATGATCGTCTACCAGCCGTTCACGGTCGGCTTGCCTTCATCCAGAGCCGTCATAGCGACCAATTCTGGCCGGCTTTGCTCGAAAAAGCATACGCAAAGTAAGCCTTTAATTCGATTAACTTGATGACTAATTTTTGCTATAATAAAGTACTTAGAGAGATTTTAAAAAGCATGATAATGGCGAATAAAGTTTTTAGAAATATGTAGGTTTGACTTAATGATTTACGAGGAAGAACTATAAACCCAGGATTGCGCTCCTGATAACTACGAGCACGACCTCGAGAAGGCGGTTAGCCCCGGTGAAAAAAATATAAAGTAAAAAAGAAGACAAGAATGAAGTAGAGTGAGAAAGGTAAGGAGTAAAGAGTGAAGAGATGATAAAAAAAAGAGAGGAGATTGAGAGAAAACAACAAGGAGAAAATGTATACGGTAGAAAAGATAAGATACTCAAGTCAGCCTTGGAAGCCACCGAGTAACTTCTCTCTTCTGTGCACAAGATCCACCTCCGCGACTTTACGTACTCAGGTCTTCTACTTCAGGGCTCTGGTAATGGTCGTAATACCAATCACGACTGTTAACTCTTTCAAGTCTTCAGTCTAACAGAGAAGACAAGGAAAATTTATATCCAGTTGATCTTCCCATCATTTTCAACTCCAAACGAGCCAGACAATACTCACGAGACAGTTTTTGTATTGATTAGGGTTATCTGAAAAAAATAATCTTTTTTTTTAATGCTGCATCACTTACCGAGAATGTACTTTAGTCTTAAATCATGTCTATTGTTGTCATAATCCATAACATTAATATTAAATTTATAGATCAAAAATTAACGTCATACTATATTAAAAGTACAATTCATGATTTTGTCATTAATAGCTGGCTGAATAGTATGACATTGAATGGACAGTGTCTCGGATAGCTTAATAGGTAGAGCCTTTAACGCGTAACCAAAAGATCCAGGTTCGAGTCCTGGTCTGGGCCCGTCCGAATTATTTTTTCAGTCTAATTTATCTTTAATGACAAATTTAGATATTAATTGAGGATAAATTGTTTATGCCTGGAGAGAAATACAGGCTAACAATATTACGAGAAATTGTTGTATTAGACTGGACAGCCAATAAACTAAAAATATAAAATATTAATATTAAACATTGAAGTTTAAGGACACTTGATAGCACTTTGGATTTTTTTTAAGATGAAAATGAGAAAAATTGATCACGGAACATCTTTTAGTACGTTGATAGAAGGATTTGTTTATATTTAATAAGCTTTATTAACTGTTAATAAATAATTTTTTAACATCATAGGATTTAATAAATATTTTTTAGCAGTTAATAAATTATTTATTAAATGTTGTTTCTTCCCAAAAAAGCTAATGATGGTCTTCAAATAAATTAAATTATTAATAGTTAATAAATCCTTCTATCAGTGTAGATTGTTTTTTATTATTTAAAAGTTTTATTTTTTAAATAAAATTTTTAATGAATGGTTTTCATTAATAATTACCGAATAAAGATAAAAATTCTAAATTAGTTTTAGTTAAATTCAATTTAAATCTGATAACAAACTTTTTAAAAATTGTCTGTTCAAATATTTAATAATTTCGGGTCTTATCAATCAATGTTGACTTATTTGTTTCCATTTTTATTCACTTTTTGAAGGTCAAATTGGATTGAATATTTTCTAAATAAAAATTATCATTCAATTTTTAGTTTTCTTCATGAAAATTTAAATTATTTTAATAAAGACTATAAGAAATACTTAATAAAAATTATTTTGAAAATAACAATAGTTGACCAGAGTTCATTGACTGTTTAATTGTCACCTTTCCAAACAATCGCCAGCGTTTCACTTGAATGAAAGTCAACCTGGACAACGTAAACAGGTGTGTCTGTTACAACGTTCTCGAATTACGAATCACATATTTTTTTTATTTTATAATTTAAAACCTACATAATAACGGCAAGCTAAAAACTTAATATAAACATCAATTGAAAAAAAGTCTAATAAAGCTATTAATTTATAATTTTCAACACGTAATTTTCAACACAACTTAATTTTTTTTTTTCGTCCATACCTGCCAAAATAAAAATTCATAAATTCAATAGTGAGAACTGAGGATAAAAAATTTAAAAAGTTTTTTTTTTAATACATTATTCATAAGAAATATTACCGTAACTCATACGTTTAGAATTATAATGAAATCTTTTCTAATAAATTTTTATTACAACCTTCTAAATATTCTTCTGAAGAAAACATAATTCATAGTAATTACATAATTAAAATTTTTTATCCATAGTTTTATGCTATAATATTTTACAATTATAAAAAAAGATTGTTTTAATGAACATGGGTGTGACAAAAAGTTAATTTAACAAGCCGTTATTTTAATTTGTTTAAATATTTATCATAATTAGGCAGTAATTATTTTACGATGTGATAATTATAATTACTTTTAGTTTCAATTTCAATTATCTATTGTTACAGTTAATAGAGCATCACGTTCTTGTAATAACATCAGCTCTAATCTCTTCACTTAAGCCTATTTTTTCACAATAAAAAACACAATGTCAATGAAAGTGTACTTGACACTTTCAAAACGACTCAAGAAATAATATATACTTACAGTTAACATCAAATTACTCTGTTCATTATTAAACAATTAACAAAAAAAAATGAAAGTTGACTATTTAAACTCGTCAAAATAAAAGTTCGCGATAAATGCTTTTGTAATTACGCTTAAAAAATGTCAACCTGTCACTTAAGTTAATAATCTTTTATTCTACAAAAATTACGAGGTCATTCTGGTCCAATGTTCATAATTTTTGTATATAGAAACTATTGTAGATATTAATATAAAATATTATTCAATATATAAGTTGTTATTGCACTGTACGTTCTTAAATATTGACATTTTTAAAGATATAAGCTCATCCCAATGTTACACTCATCAAGAGCTTTCATTTGAGTACCCACATGCATTTTTGATATATTTTTCATATATACATATATATAATATATATATATATATATATAAATATATGAAAAATTGATGTGGGTACTCAAATGAAAGGTCTTGATGAGTGTAATGTCAGGATGAGCTTATTTCTAAAAAATTACAAAGCAGAATGACCCCTCAAATAAAAGATTAAATTTCAAGATTTTTAAGTCATTAAAAAAATATATTGCTTACTTTAGCAAGACATATAATTAACATTAAATCCAACTGATTAAAACTTGTTTATTACTTAAAATTTCCCAAAAATAAATATATAAATAACAATTCAGGATATATTGATTATCGTAAACAATAATATATAGTTTTTATCTATCAAACCTCTTTTATATTAATACTTTTATTTTTATTATCATGATTTTATAGTTGATCGGTATTTCTTGTTCTTCCTGTACTGGCCAGTATAAGCATAGCAGTCCAATGATCTTCGTTCGTTCGTTCATTCGTTCCTTCATTCGTAAATTTTTTATTTAAAGCCTTTTTTTTTAACTCCAATCGAGAAATTCCTTCAGATCGAATCGGCTTCCAACCACATTTATCATGTCATGAATCAAACGTACATGACGATGCATATTAAATTGATGCAACGATCTACAGCATACATTCACAATAATAAATATAAACATACAAATATTTATTTAGTAACTGATAAATATTATTATTGACTCACTACAATAATAAATAATAATCATGTTAATATATTTACTGTTTAATAATAATAACACAATTCAAGTAGCCCGTGTTTTAGAATCACGTAGTTAATTGATTTATCATCACCATCACGTTCTACTCTTCCGTTTAAATATTTAAATCCATCGTCATATCCAATTAATCATTAACTTAAATGTATTCAATATAATAATAATGACTACTTAAAAATATGACTGACAGTTAAATAGACTTTTAAGTTATTAAATGACATTTATATTTATTAGTGACATCTGAAGATATTATCCGGTTTGTTGTCCACTTAAACCTCCTGCACACACATGTATTTAAGCTAAATAAGGAAACTCAATAGGAATTAGAATGATATAGATAGAAAGCTCTTGTTTAATGTCCAACGTGTTTTACCGCGATTTCCATTAGAAAATCCACATACATTTTATTTATTTCTTCAACCATCACGCTCACAATAATTCATACTTGCGTTTATGAATAAATGTATTAGTGGTATTAGTATATGTATGCGCAAAATATTAACAATTCTTCTTCTTTCTTTTAACTTTGTAAAATTTCATCTTTTCTTCAGCTTCATTATTATCTACATATATATATATTTATACACAAAAAATATAAATGCTCGTTCCAATAATGCACCAGACGCTTTCACCACTCTCATCTCCACCAGCATGTCCTCTTTCTTCTTTCTCTCTATTTAATATCCTGGATATGGACCTACAATTCACGGGATCGTTAACCAACGTTATTGAGGTCATTAATCACAAAAATATTTATTTAAATTACTATTATTTTATTTTTTATTTACTTCATTAAAAGGAAAAATTTTATTTAATTCTTTTGCGAAAAATTATTTTTGTTAATTGTATTATTTATATTATTTGCTAAAAAAAATACAAATTTTATGAATAATTAATCTATATTTTTCGTATTATAATTAGTTTAAATTTACATAAAGAAAGTAAAATACAATTACACTAGAAACGATAATTTGAAGGAATAAATAAATGTATTATTGATGCAATTACAATATAAAACTTTATTCAATTAAATCGAGGATAGAAATTTATATAAAAGTATTTTTAATTTAGATTAGTTGAAAATAATTAATAGTTGTTTCTATTAAAAGGATTATTGTAATAAAATGACATAGATTTATTTATTTTATTAAAAAATAACATAATTTTAATTAAATAAATGCACTAATAGAAAAATTTAAAAAAAATGAATAATGTTGCAATAAAAAATTTAATTTTTTGAAATTTTTAAACAATTTTATTTATTAGCTGAAAAAATCAAAAGTTTTTTATTAAAAAAAAGTTTTCTAAATTTGGAAAAAAAAATTTTTTATGAAAATTCGCAAGTTTTCAAATTTTAATTTATTTATTACTAAATTATTATTATTATTATTATTATTATTATTTAAGAAATAATAATTTCTTTTTACTTAAAAGTTATAAAAAATTAATTTTTTGTCAAAATAACGTCCATTTCTTCAGAATAAATTTTTTTCTCTCATTATATTGTAACATAAAACAATAATTATTTTTTATACATTGCGAAAATATTATAATACCTTTATTTTTTTGCTACAATTCCGATAAGTACCATAATACCTGTCTCTACTGACCAAAAGGTATTTATATTTGTCCTTGATTTATTGTATGCTAAATCAATTTTGTTATAACCATCATACTTTCACTTGCAGTAAATATATTATAGATGTTATTGTAATTTTTATTACTATTACAATTGCGAATCAATAGACCCGAGGTCAGTGTACTTATGCCCACCGTCCATGGGCTTTAATCATTTCAATACATATATATTTAGTTAATAAAATTAACAGACTACTTGGATGATTATGAATTATGATAATAACAATAATCTTCTTTCTTTTCACCTGTAATTAATTTAAATAATACATTATTAGAGTTTATACATCAGCGCGGAGTTGTTAATAAAAAAGGATAACTCTTGCTTGAGATGTAAGGGAAAAATAAATTAATAACATGCCGATTAATAGAAACGATAATCATTAAAGATTGAAGAGGAGTCTTGTACTTTTATATACTTTTATTTCATATACGGAAGAAAAAAAAGAGTGAAGAAATAGTTTAGCAAGGAGGAAATGTAATGTTTTAACTGAATAAAACGAGCTGCGTTGATTGCGCGTTAGCTATGTCTAGCTCGCTACAGTTTGTAAGAGGTTCTTCCTTGAGAACGTACTCATGGAATTCATACTTACACATCCACGTGTGAGAATGGTTACAATAAAATAATCCGAGTTAACTTTAAAAGTAATTCAGGTGTTGTGTTTACACTTAATGTGGTTCATTAGAGTAAATAAATTAAAGATTTTAATCATCGCTCGTCTGGAAGAAAACAAATAAGATTAAATTAAAGAACCAGGCTTTCTTATTTATATTTTATTCTGAGTAATCTTTATCTGGATAAAACTTTCCAGTTGTTTAAATTTTTTTTATATTTATTATTTATAATTATTTTGAGTTTAAAGTGTTTCACCTTTGATTTCTTAACAAGAATCCTGATTTTGTCTAATTGGTTTTATTTTATTTTAGATTACATGGATCATATGAAGCGCTAAAGTACGGAACACTTTTGGACGGACTTTCTGATCTCACTGGCGGAATTACGGAAAGTATTGCTATACGTCAAGATCCCACTGGATGTGGCAGAGCACTTGCTAAGCTTCTTGATATGACTTCACTTATTACTTGTACAGTTAATAATAACAACAATAATCAGCAACAGCAACAGCAGATACGGACCAGCAATGAAAAACTTGCTAATGGAATTCAAATGGGGATTAATTACAGGCTTTATGCAATCGAGAGGGTAAATATTATTGTTATTACTTATCATTTTTTTTTAAACTTATAATGTCAATCAATAATCGTCTAATAAAAATAGATATAAATTGAATGTAGGCGTAAAAAGTTGACTATTCTTAATGTATAAAGACCATCAGTTGCCCATAATAATTATTAAAATTGTTTATAATTACGCGGCGGAAAATATATTTTTTACTTATCAACTGTCCAACCTGATTCATATATCTTCGAGAACGTCCTCTAACAAATCCTTGGGATACTATCAACGCATTCCACGAATTAATTAGAAATAAAAAACTAGAACAAAAGTACTGAAAAAAGCAATCATTAAATATTTTTATGGGTCATACTATTCTTCACTGAGATACATAATTAAGAAATGACCTTTTATCTTGTTAAATATTGACATTTTTAAAGAAATAAGCTCATCCTGACATTACACTCATCAAGACCTTTCATTTGAGTACCCACATCAATTTTTCATATATTTATATATATTATATATATGTATATATGAAAAATATATCAAAAATGCATGTGGGTACTCAAATGAAAGCTCTTGATGAGTATAACATCGTGATGAGCTTATATCTTTAAAAATGTCAATATTTGAGAAAGTACAGATCAATATAACGAAAGTTCTCAGTGTATGACAATGAAATGAATAAATAAATCAATAAATCAACAGGTAGAAACATTTGGAGGTGAAGCAATACAATTAGTAAAATTACGCAACCCACTGGGTCCTGGAGGTGAATATATCGGCGCCTGGGCCCGCGGAAGTCTCGAATGGGACGAAGTGCCGATCATCGAAAGAGATCGTCTGGCAGTTCGGAATATGGCTGAAGGAGAATTTTGGATCTCGTACTCTGACTTCGTGAAGACATTCACGCACTTGGAGGTTGTACATTTGGACGCAGAAACTTCAAGAGACGAGCCCTCGTTGCACAGTAAACACACATGGCAAATGAAACTGTACCAAGGTAGCTGGAGACGCGGAGTTACTGCAGGTGGATGTAGGAATAATCAAGGTTTGCATAATAAGTTCTTTATTATCTAGAATTATTATTGTTGCTATAATAATTTATTTTTATTAACAGAAACATTTCACATAAATCCACAATTACACTTAATTTTAAGCGAAATGGAAGAAGTTATTGTGTCCTTGAATCAACATTCAATTATGGAACCAAAGGTACTTGTGCGCTTTTTGCACTAGTAATTTTATGCTCGTCTTATTATTTAATATACTATAACAATTTAGTTTTAAATTCATTATAAATACTCGTTATTTGCGTAATTATTACTGTCTTACTATATTAAAGGTAATTGGTTTTACGGCGTATACATTGCCAAAGAGCAGCACGGAGTCAATAAACAGACAATTTTTCAAGAAAAATAAGTCACTTGTCAATTCGCAATATACAAATAGTCGACAAGTCAGTCATAGGTGTCTTCTTGAACAAGGTGGATACTTGCTTATACCAACTACTTTTGAACCTGGACAAGAAACTAATTTTACATTAAGAGTTTACAGTAATAAACCTCTTAAACTCAAGTAATTATTGTTATTATTTAATAAATCGCATTACTAATGCTAAAAAGGCGTATAAAAAATTTTTTCTTACAGCCAAAATGTGAAAAAAAATTTTTTTAACTTTTCTCACCTTTTAAAATTGAAAATAAATTTTTTTATACAATTTTAGGCTTTAGTAACGCATAATTTAAAAAATTTTTGAATTAACTGATGCTAATAATTTTTATTTTTATTATAGATTACTAGATACCGTTCCGACGCTAATAAAATCAGCTATTGTCAAGGCTCCAGCTTTAGAAGGCAAAGGATTTTCACAGTACGAAGCAGTATTTCTTCAGTTAGCAGATGAACATAAGACTGTTAATGCATTTGAGCTTCAAGAGTTGCTCGAGGCATGTCTTCCAAATGATTATATCAAAAGCTGTGCTTCTATGGAAGTTTGTCGACAAGTAGTACTTACAATGGATGTATCCTTTTTTTTTTTTTAACTTCATAGAACTGTATCTAAAAATATCTTTACAAAAGCTGTATTGTCTGAAGTATTTGAGCTTTATTTGAGTTGATATAATATTTGCATGTAATTTGATTGATATAATCATTACGTATTTGAATGAAGCGTATGTAATGAGCAAATATTGCGTCGCGATAAAGTTGTTGTTTTTATATACTTTGAAATTCAGATTTAGAGATACAGTTATGTACAAACGTCTGACACTCATGAATACATTTGCTCCTTGACAAAATTTTTTTAGAACTCTGGTAGCGGCAGACTTGAATTTAATGACTTCAAAGATCTAATGTGTAGTTTGAAATACTGGCAAGCAGCTTTTAAAAATCATACAAAAGAAAGAACTGGTATTCTCAAGGCTGAAAGACTACGTGACGCTCTTATAGAAGTTGGTGAGTAAATACTTCATTTTCAAATATACAATTTTCATAAATTTTTTTTTGTTATTTAATTATTTTTTCATAAATTTTTATTTTTTTATTATCTCTAGATACATATTAAAAAAATGACCTATTTTATATATCTATATATATTATTAAATGTATATATGAAAAATATATCAAAAATGCATGTGGGTACTCAAATGAAAGCTTTTGATGAGTGTAACATCGGGATGAGCTTATATCTTTAAAAATATCAATAGTTAAGAAAATACAGTGCAATTTAACAAAAAATATTTATATATAAAATAATATTTAATAAATTTTTATTCACAATTTATGAATGTATTATTTAATTACAGGTTTCCAATTAAATACCGAAGTTTTAGCTGTTTTAATTCTCAGATACATGAGAAAAGACGGAACTTTAAGATTTGGTGATTTTGTATCAGCAATTTTACATCTGAGTGATGCATTTGGTAAATAAAATATTTATTTTTAAGCTATCTTGCAATAAAAAAATATCTTTAGACTGATAAGTGAATGACCCGCAGAAATAATTTCTCCATAAATAATATAGTAGCCTCTAAAAAATTGAATGTGATTGAAAGAGGCTTGTTTTGATTTAAGTAACATGTTTTGTTAATGATAAGCATTTTAACAATACAAGCATGAGTGGATGGTGTTATGTAAACTGCGATTTTGAGAAACTCACATCGCAATGAAAGTGTTCCTTTAGTTATAGAAACTGCTTTGTAATAAATATAATAGTAATAGTAATTTAATTACACTCATGGTATTCAAGTCTTGATCATTTACGGTTAGTATCGCATAAAGAAACTTTCTTTGTTGGTTTTTTATATGCACCTTCATTCAATATGTACACAAATGGATTATTATTTATGATAAAAGAAAACAATTAGTGATGAGTGCGTTAACTTTATTAAATTTATAAAATTAAGTAAGTTTCTTTGTGTATGAAAAAATTATGTACTTAATACTGTACATAACACTTTCTTCGCTTTTATTCTAAATTACCAATCAAGTTTTTGTGGATGTTAAAAGTACAATCTTTATAATTTTAAAAAATTTATTAAAGCTTTAATATTCTTTATTATAAAAATAAATATTTTATGTCAATAAACACCTTTATTAATGAAAATATTATTGTTAACATTAAAGTAATTTAAAGAAAAATTACTTATAAGTTTTTAATGATTATTTATTATTATTATTATTATTATTATTAGAAAAGTCTTGATAAAAATTTGTGTTTTTTGGTTTTATTTTTTTTTTTTAGTAGTCAATTTTTTATGTTAAATTTTTAAAGAAGTTTTTAATAGTTTTTTGGCTATATAAATTTATTCCAAGTTATTTTTTCATTAAATTATTTGTAATTAATCTTATTAGAGCACTATTATTTTTAAAATTTATTTCAAAAGAATTAAAATTATGAATGTGATTAAAAATATTAAAAAATCATTAAGCCAAAATTAGTTGAATCTTAAAAAATGAATTATTTTTATGAAAATTAAATTAGCCGACATTTAGGAATTTTTTTTATTGAAAAAATTATTTTAAAAAAAATTCATATGTAAAAAACTTGAAAAATTTCAAGTGCAATTTATAAAAAATATTTTTTTGTTATAATTTTTTTAATAAACAAAAATCAAAAAATTAAAAACGTCGGCTAAGTTTATTATTATATTTTTGTTTGTCATAAAATATTGTGAGATATTTAAATTGCAAGATACTCTTAATTTAATTAAAAGCATATCTTAAAAAAAACTAATTCTTAAAATATTTTTCCAGCTATCTTTGAAGGAAAAGATCCTTTACAAAACGGCAGTATAAAACTAAATTTATCTGAAGTAAGTTAATTAAAAAAAAAATAATAAAACCTTCCAAATTATTAATAAATAATAATTAATTTTGTAACTTTCAGTGGCTGAGATCATCTTTGATGTGTTGAAATTATTCAACAAAAAAATCCCAGAGTACCATGACTCAGACAAAAGGCATGTTTTACAACTCAATTACTCGGTCATAAATAATTGGAGTTCTGGTTGAATTTATTCGCAAAAAAAAAACTAATTTTTATTCCTAGTTTTTACCATAATAAATAAATGTAAATAATAACAATTATTTAATAATTGGTCAAGAAATTCTCGCAAGCCATATTTTTAAATAACTGAGAGAATTACTATATATATATTATACATATTTTATTTTTCTGAAACTTTTAATTTAAAAATAACAATTTGTAAAATATAATTATAAAAAGCTTCTATATTATTATTATAAATTTATAAATGATAGAATAAGTGTAATAAAGTTATTTTTATTTTGTAATAACACTAGAATATTTTTTTTCATTGTTTACCTTCATTAAAAATAAATAAAAATCCTTTAACCTGTTTTCCTCAAACAAAATAAATAAATTTTACAATATTGTCTTTTTACTTTAATTAATTTTAAATAAATAAATAAATTAATTAGTTAGTTATAAAAATTAATACGAAAAAATTTTAGTATATACCTACGTAATTATTAGACACGTATAAAATCATGCCTGATCATATTGAGTGACGTGGATGCTAGGTTAGGATTTTCTGTATCAGTGAAAATAGCTCGTGTATTTAGATATAAACTGAAAATATATGTATTATATTTAAATAAATAATATATAATATATAATAGTTAATAAATAAATAAAAATATGTTTGAAATAACGGATACACAGAGTAAGTAATCAATAATCATAAAAGTATCAACTTACAGTAGATTTTTAATAATGTTTATGGAGTACATTTTTAAATTGATCCCTAATTTATTTTTTTTTTTATAGAAATCGGAGTAGGTCTAGCTGGTTTTGGAATGTTTTTTCTTTTCCTAGGAGTACTATTGTTGTTTGATAAGGGTTTATTAGCCATAGGAAATGTAAGTAATTTATTTAAAAGAATTTTTTAATGTATTTACTTATGTAAATTTATTTTTTTTCAGCTTCTATTTATTTCGGGACTAGGGTGTGTAATTGGGCCCAGACGGACGCTAAGTTTTTTTTTCCAGAGGCATAAACTCAAAGCTAGCTTAGCTTTTCTAGGAGGTATTATTGTTGTCCTCATGGGATGGCCTCTTGTTGGAATGATTTTAGAAACATATGGATTTGTTTTATTATTCAGGTAATTTATTTTTTACTAGAGCATGTTTAGTTTATTTATTTTATTGTTGATAACAAGTGATGATCAAAGAAATTATACTATTGCATTTACACAATTTATTAAATAGTTACTTCTGTTAAATTGTACTGTACTTTCTTAAATATTGACATTTTTACAAATATAAGCTCTTCCTGATGATATATATACTCATCAAGAGCTTTCATTTGAGTACCCACATGCATTTTTGATATATTTTTCATATATACATATATATAACATATATATATATAAATATATAAAATATATGAAAAATTTATGTGGGTACTCATATGAAAGGTCTCGATGAGTATAATGTCAGAATGAGCTTATATCTTTAAAAATGTCAATAGTTCACAAGATAATTGTTAAATTGCACTGTACTTTTTTGAATATTGACATTTTCAAAGATATAATCTCATCCCGATGTTACAATCATCAAGAGCTTTCATTTGAGTACCCACATGCATTTTCGATATATTTTTCATACATACATATATATAATATATAAAATATATGAAAAATTGATGTGGGTACTCAAATGAAAGGTCTTGATGAGTGTAACATCAGGAAGAGCTTATATCTGTAAAAATGTCAATAGTTCACAAGATACAAGGTCATTTCTTAATTATGTATCTAGAAATAGAGAATTTTCTTAATAATATAGATTATTTTATTTTTTTTTTTATTTCAGTGGATTTTTACCAGTGGCAATAAACTTCCTGCGCCGAGTGCCTATCTTGGGAACATTTTTAAACATGCCAGGAATCAGTCGAGTAATGGACATGCTTGCTGGCGACTCTAATAGAACAACTGTATGACCTTATTATTAAATATTTAATTTAAAAAAATAAGATAATTAAGCTCAACAATTAAAAATAATAATTTAAAAGTTAATCATTGTAAATATCTACACGCATTTCTTCACCTCGTCCATTTAAGTTTTCATTCCATAAGTAGCTGTAATTTTTTTCTTAATTAAGTAATTAGTTTATTAATTACATATAAATAATCAAAAGTTGCCAATTGTTTATAACAAACTTCATGTATACCCTACGATGTTCAACTGAAGTAACGTAAATTCCAAATTTGTATTTTTATTTTATTTACGTCTCTAAAATACGTACTTTGTAATTCAGACCATTAATAAAATAAATATAACACGATTTTTTCTTTGATTTCAGGATTTTTAATCATGTAGGATGCCTTCAAATTTATATTTTAAATCATAAAGCATGAAACATTCCAATTATTTTTTTATTTTTATTTTTATCAATAAACACTATCATCATTTATTGATTACGAGAGCTTATTTTATTTCATTACACATATTTGTCAACTGATTTTTAAAATAAATTCATAACAATACTCTAAGTATATTTAGAGACACTAGACAACATAGAAGATACTTACGAATTTTATTTATCGCACGACCTCAATCTCTTGACCTTTAGATACTAAATGTAGAGCGAGTACTATGAACATTAGTTTTTTTTTTTTTTGCATATCAAAGAGATATATCAATTAAAGTAGGTAACATAAGTATTTATAAATCAACTTGTAGTACTAAATAGATATAATTATAAAAAAATTAAATATTAGATTATAATTTTTTAAATCTTCTCCAAAAGAAATTTTTTTAATAAAAAAAATTATAAAATAGCTAATTTAATTATCATAATATTTAATTAAAGAATTAGGATTAAAAATAACAACACAATAAATATAACTTCGACTTTCTTTTATTGATTTTCATTAAACATGCATACATCCTAACATGAACAGATTAGATGTATACACAGACATATCTGTAAAGTGAAGTATTAAATTTTTAATTTTTTTTTCCAGTAATCATCCCCCTAAACTCGGTGTACTGTTCACGGATACTGTTAATAATTAAAGATGATCTTGTTTTTTTTTAATTAAATTTTATTTCGTATTTAATAATTATCAATTACGCATTATTAATTATCTACAATGGGCCGAGATTAAGGGCGGGGGCAGCCCAGGTCTACGTGCCCCGCCATCGCCGTCGATGGATCTTCGATTCGTCGCACGTCCCCTGTCTTTGTTTAATTAATTTATTTTTTTTAATTTGTTTTATTAGGTATTTATCATTACTATTCATCAATTACTTAATTAATGAATTATTTAATATTCTTCTTGATAAAATAAATCTTCCCTTGTATACAATTCAATGATCTTCGCAATCTCAAGGACGCGCATTGTCCATTAGATATTTTTTTTTAAGCTGTGATTTTAACTCACGCTTACATCACTTAATATTTATCTTAATTGTTGTTGTTGTTGTTGTTGTTATTATTGATTTTATTTATTTAACAAATGTTCACGCCCGCGATCCACAACGCAAGCGCACGTGTTACGCGATAAGCAAAATATACTAATGAAAAAAAAAAAAGACAAAAATATTTGTATAATAATTAAAATATTAATATTATTAAATTAATTATTTTTCTCTTTATTTTTATATTTTATTAGACGGGCCGAGTGCCGTTGTAAAAATAAATACTGAATTCGGCAATAAATAAAAAGGAAAAATAAAAAGAAAAAGAAGTAAATTAAAATTATCTAAATCTCTATTAATAATATTAAGTTTACATAAACAAACCGACACTTGAATATTGTTTTAGTGTGCCAAGGTTTGTTATTTAATAAAATTTGTGAGCCACTAGTTAAATAAATCTCGTCATTAATTTATATAAATTACAAAGAGTGTTACTTAAAAAAATGGTCGACAAATTTGATAATTATTATAACGCGCAGATCGAGAGCTAGGGCGTGACAGTTGTTTCTATTTATTGATGTTTAAATTTAAGGGAATATTGTGGCATTTAGTTGGACTTTTCAGTTTTTAGTTTAAATTTAAATTTATTCGTGTTGATGATTGTGATTGTGTGTTTTAATCATGAAGGTGAAGGATCACTGATGGGGTTAAGGAGGGAGGGTCCAAGTTTTTACAGAAGGTTCTTGATCTCGTCGTAGAGTACCAACACAAGAGCACCACCAGTACCACGGAGAACGTTTGAGAAGGCTCCCTTGAAGAAGGCACCGCCACCTTCGGATTTGTAGATGGTTCCCCAACAGTGGAGTGTGCTCTTGTACAACATTTCGGACTTGGCACGACCAGACTGCATCATCATACGCCTACGTACTGTGTCGAAGGGGTAAGATACGATACCAGCTACAGTGGTGACAACCTAAGTATTAAAAAATATTTTATTAATTATTTATTTTTTTTTTTAATTGCTAATAAATTGTATGATAAGATTGACCAAGTCCGGTTACATACCTGTGCAATACCCCATGAGACAAGGAATGGAGTTTTCTTGGGGTCAGGCAACATACCACGAGCGGTATCATAGAAACCGAAGTATGAGGCACGGTAAATAATGATACCCTGGACTGATACACCAAATCCACGGTACAATCCGGTAAGACCGTCAGATTTGAAGATTTTGGTCAAGCAGTTTCCAAGACCACTGAACTCACGTTCACCACCAGCTTTACCGACATCAGCAGCCAATCTATAAATCAAGTTATCATCTGTATTATTAAGAGAATAAGATAAATTTTGTGTCCAGGATAGTCATATGATAAAATCGGGTTTTTTTTTAAGTGAAATTTAGTATATCTCTAGATACATAATTAAGAAATGACCTTGTATCTTGTGAACTATTGACATTTTTGAAGATATAAGCTCATTCCGATGTTACGCTTATCAAGACCTTTTATTTGAGTACCCACATCAATTTTTCATATATTTTATATATTTATATATGACAAATATATAAAAAATGCATGTGGGTACTCGAATGAAAGCTCTTGATGAGTGTAACATCGGGATGAGCTTATATTTTTAAAAATATCAATAATTAAAAAATAACCTTGTATCTTGTGATCTATTGACTTTTTTAAAGATATAAGCTCATCCTGACATTACACTCATCGAGACCTTTCATTTGAGTACCCACATCAATTTTTCATATATTTTATATATTTATATATATTTTATATATGAAAAATATATCAAAAATGCATGTGGGTACTCAAATGAAAGCTCTTGATGAGTGTAACATCAGGATGAGCTTATATCTTTAAAAACTTCAATATTTAAGAAAGTACAGTGTAATTTAACAAAAGTCACGGCAGTCACATAGTGACTGCAAGGTTGCTAGTCAATATAATATTGCAATTAGATATTATCTATTAATTACTCGTAAAATTAAATTGTAGAGATATAATTACCGGGTTCTGGCGAAGTCAAGTGGGTAGACGAAGCAAAGTGATGTAGCTCCAGCAGCACCACCAGATGCAAGGTTACCAGCAAAGTACCGCATGAACTGAGTGTTTTTGTCAACACCACCCAAGAAAACTTGCTTGTACTTGTCTTTGAAGGCAAAGTTCAAAGCCTGGGTTGGGAAGTAACGGATGACGTTGGCGAAGTTACCTCTCCAGAAACTGAGGAAACCTTGTTCTTTTGGGATACGGACGAAACAATCGACCATACCTTAAAAACAAATTTATAAAAATTAATTATCACTTTAAATCCAATCAGCCATAATAACATTTTTATTTAAAATTTACCATGTCTTTATAGTAATAGTGACATTCAAGTATAATCAAATGTAAACCAGCCATAACCGGACTCTAATTCACTTGATATAGAATCGAGGTCACGTGTCGTGAATTCAACATCTAAATCTCCCCTTTAAAATTTTCATCTACCTCTTTCATAATCAACTAAAACCGCTTGCAACAAATAAAATAGAAAAAAAATTCATTATCTAAATCCACGGACCTGACCTGAATAACGTGGCCTTCAAAAGAACGATTATCGATCATTTGAAGTTAGCTTGTGAAATTTTAAAGACAACCTTGAACTTCAAGTTCTCAGAACTTGACTTCATTTTTTTTTTTTTAATTATTTCTGTCATAAATAATAATAAATAAAATTAAATAAAAAATATAAAATAAAATAAAAAGAAATTTCTGGATCGTGATCGTGGTAACAAGACAGCCATATTGTGCCGCATCGTCATCGATTGACCCGAGAAAAATGAACGTTAATGAAAGGAAGCAAATCTTTAGGACGCCATCTGGCAGACATTTCATTTTATATCGATCCACCCGCAAAAATGCCCAACTGTACACTTGTTCTATTATATCTATAACTATATATTAAAAAATCATTCAGTTATGTAATAGTTGGCTAAAATCATTGTTACATAAAGATATTCTATTAAAAAACCGAAAACTTTTTATACGGAGCACACCGTTACGTATAACTTGAAAATCCATTTTTTTTTATCATCCATTACGTAACGGGAAAACCTACAAATGCACCTGCATTTAAAAATTAATACTCAAGTAATTTTATATATTGAATGACAATGGCACAATTCTGATCACATGTTTAAGAACACTCATTTAATTTTAAAAACTTATTCTTTTTCTTTTATGCGTCCGACCACGCGGTCGCCGAAATTAGCTCCTGAACTAATGACATAATTTTGGTGAGTTTGTTTTTTGAGGTGAGTAAAATAATGAAAAATAAAACTTACCCTTGTAACGCTGGTCCTCAGCAATTTGCTTGGAGATGTGCTGGACCTGGAGCAGCAACTTGACACGCTCAATTGGCGCTACAGCGGTTTTGGAGATCGCGGCAGCACAACCACCAGCGATAAAGTCCTTAGCGAACGCGACGGGATCGAAACTCGACATTTTTAATTATTTATATTAAACAAACGGGTTACTTTGAAAAAGGAAGATTGAGGAGAGTGTGTAGATCTAAAATCTCCTTAGGATTGTGTTAAGTGTATTATGGACGCGCGCCGGACGACGAGTGAGCGAGGCAGAGTTCTTCTCGTTGAAGCGACCATCTCCGCTAAGAATAGCTGCGCAGGTCACGTGTTGGCGCATGCGCAAACTTTAGAGATATTCGCCTAAAAACCCTGACACTTAAAATGTCTTACACTGACATTATTATTCTTTTAAAATTGTTATTTAAATGTTCAAGATCATATTTTGGCTTTTTTACATCACATTTAATATATTTTCAATGGCTTATTGCTTAAGGAATTATTTTTCATTTGAGTTTAGGCTACTGCCCGCGTAAAACGTCACTTCCGGATATTGACAACCAAAAGACAGTGTCAGGGTCATGAGAGTTAAAATTTCGTTTCAAAAATAACTATTTCTTCTCTATAATTCAAATTATTATTTTTTAATTTATTATTTAATTTTAAATTTAGTTTTTTTCGTGATTCAGATAATTTTTTTGCTTCAGCGTCGAGATTGATTGGAGAATGTCAAGGTAGTTGCGCGCGCAGTTGACATTAGGGCGTTTTTGACAGCGCCTTTGGAAAATACGCGGGAAATATGATTCTGGAAGAAAATCGATAAATTCCAGGGAGTTAAATTTCATGAAAATTAAATTGTGAGTTTTAAAAGTAATTATTATTTTTTTAAACAGTAATTGTTGGGTAAAATTTTTTTGTAGGTGTGAAAAAAAAGGTAATTGTAAGGAATTTTTTAAAAAAAGGGTTTTCTTTTTTTTTGATAGCCCTGGGACAAGACACAAGGTCAAATTCAAACGAGGTTAAGGGGACGAAGACTTGCGTAACCCTGGCTAACAGCCAGGACTTCTGACATCGCTAGAGTCCCAAAGTTCAATGGAGCACTCGTGCTCGACTTAAACATCTACATTACATCTGCATCTCGTTGTTTTAATTTATTAATAGATTCGGTTAAAACTATTCACCGATTATGCGGACCTTGCAAATAATAGATTATTGCTAAACGTGTCGCGGGATAGAATATGATGTACAGTATCGAGATATGACGGGTGAAATGCTATATTTTTTATTTAATTCGCATGAGAAAAGATTTTCTTAATTCTTAATATTAATGTTCTTTGACTAAATTTCAGGATTTCTTTTTTTTAGATTGAAAATAAACTGTTTTATAAGTCTGAAATTGTCACGTAACACTTTTTCAGTGATTTTTTTTATCTATAAATTTTATATTTTATTTTTAATATATAAAATTTTATTTTTCTTAAAAAAAAAAACAAATATTTGGAATAAAAAAGTTTATAATTAATAATTTTAAATGAAAGTTAGCTGTCACTTGACCATTTTTTAATTTTATTGAACAAAAAAAAATTTTTTTTTTAATTGCATTTTTAATTTATTAAATTTTCTAAATGTCAATTTTTTTTCTCATTTTTTTATCTGGTAATTTATTTATTCAAATAATTATTAAAATTGTAAAATATCTAAATTAATTTTCATTTATCATTAAAATTTTTGTATACAGATTTTAAAGATTTTACTTATGATGATTATTAACAGTTTAGCCCACTTCTGAGGTGTATTAAAATTTATTTGGGTTTATCGATAAGTTATCTTAATTATATTTATATCGCATTACACAGTTAATATTACTCTCCATTTTTTATCATCAAATAAAATCATTCATTCAAATCAATCCTCACTTGTAAAAAAGTTGAATAAATTAATACAGCAAATATTTACATATAATATTTAGTCTGAAGTTATTAAAATAAAGTAAATAAGCTCTTTTAGTGCAATAATAAGAAAACAATCTAATATATTTATAAAAAAAAGAAATAAATATTTTAAAAATTGATAATTATTTTAGGACATAAATTTTACAGAAAAATTGCAAGTAATAAAACAAAAAAATATAATGATTGAAGAATATAAAAAAAAAAAAAAAAAAAAAATTGGCGATTAATTTGAAGTTTAGTCACTAGGTACCAGCACCCTGGATTGAACGGCTGAGAGCTCAAGATCAAGGATTTAAAGTAAATAAATTCTTAATTATTCAAAATATTTTGAAGAAAATCTAATAAAGCTCTGCGCGATTAGGCGAGTTAGTAGACTTCTAGAGTATGCCTAGTATAGAAAAAAACAAATAGTACAGTAAATACATTCAAATATACACATAAATATATTTTTTACTCACACAAATGCTCACTAAACACATATATACATTTATATACTAAGTCTCCATTGTTATAAACGTCAGAATTGAATTAATAATATATAAACTTATTTAAGCTAATTATACAAATTCCAGTGAAAGTTTCAAGGATTATCTTTTTTTACTATTAGATAAAAAATAAGTTTATGACTTAAAACTATTGAATCCTTTATTAAAACTCTAATTGTAGCGGGAAATAAAATTGATGTTTGAGGTTATCGCTTTAAAGATATGACGTGATATTTATTTGTTACATATATATATATATATATATATATATATATATTTTTTTTTGTTATTCACTACGCACTAATTGTACAATACATTAATTTATCTGTACGAGGTATTATATTAATTGAATTATATTTCAACAAAAGTATTTGTTATTTAATGCGGATAATAAAAACTTGAAAGTTTTTCCGGATTTCAAAGATAATTATTTACTTACTGCAGTTGAATAATTTTTATTGTTTGTTTATATCAGTTATTGACAATTTAGTATCAACAGTAAAAGTATTTAACAACTTAATAGTGATCATAAAGACATTGATTTGTGATGTTGAATATTTATTTATTTATGTTTAAGATTGTTGTTATTTCTATTATCTTTGTTTATTAGATAATTGATATATTGTTGTATTTTACAGATATGGATTAATGGCTTTTGTTTAAAATGTCTCCTGACAATGAGACAAGTATAGAAACCATGGCTGAAGGTATTTTATTTATTATTTATTATTTATTATTGACAAGTGACAGTGAAAATAATAATCCGGTAATTTTTGTGTTTTTAAAAATAATTATGAATTATTTAATTTAATTAGAAATAAAAATTAGAAAATAATCTTGACATTTAAATTATTATTTTTCTATATCATTAATTTCCATTGAACAATTATTAATTTAAACTTCAGCCATAACTCATTTTATAACTACATTGATCATAAATTGATATATTACTTGTCAATTGAAATAATTTATTATATTGAGTATTTTTTAATATATATATATATTTTTATTGCAATGACTGAGTTGTTTTCAAAACAAGGTTACTTAAATTTGCCAAAATTCGCAATACTTATTTTTATTACTGTAAAATTTGTTGATAAATAAAATTCTAAAGTACTTTTCCCCAAATCGTAATAATTTATCATAAATTTTTAACAAGTATACTATCAACGAAAAAAAAAGTTGTATCTGCTTTCAGACATGGAAAATCAACTGGGTGGAGACGAAACTCATTCAGGTAAGAACAACGTTCAATGTCATATAAACCATATTCAATGCTGATTATATCCATCAATGTTAAGTACATCGTAATTAAGTTAGTAGAACAGTGTGGGTATCTATTATGCACAAGCACAGGGCTTCATCTATCAGTAGAGTCCAATGTCTAGGATTATCAATTGAGCTAAACAATCACTACCACCAACTTTAACATTCTCATTACAAACATTTAAAAATAAGAGAGTAAAAAAATATTAATAAATTGCTTCTTTTAGAAACAAATGACTCGAGAGCTGGTCATGGTGATGGTTCACAAGAGAGTGGAGTTGAAACGTTGGTTGCTTGTCCAGACTCTTTGACATCACATGGATCTGTGCAAGGTGAAGGCAGTGATGTTTCTAGCATATACACCGCTAATACATCTGTTTCTGGTTACGGTAAGTTATAAATAAAGTAAAAATTATTAAAATTTAAAGTAAATAACTAAAACCTGTACATAGAACCAGAAGGATACATACATATTTAAACATAATTACAACATATTAATAGTAATAATAATAATAATAATAATAATAATGATAATATTAATATATAATAATAATAAATTATTTAAGTACAAAGTAATAAGTAAATTATTATATCAAATTTTAACAATTTCAATAATTTAGGTTTTTCAATTATTTATATGCCTAAACATTATATTTATATATTTCAACAATAATATATTTTAAAATGTGAACTAGTATAATTAAGTTGCTGAGGAAGTCCTAATAAAAGGACGAAACGTTCAACTAAAATTAACACTTAGTTTGAAATTATTGTCCTGAATTCCTGTGTTCAATTTTTAGTTATTTATATTTTCTGGATATGAGCAATATTTTAAAATTATTTATTTTCATTTGTAGAAACTAGTTCCAGTCGCATGAGCGCCATTACTGTTGTGCTACCCTGGGGTGCGCAAAAAGAAACAGTTAAACCGCAACACATGGAAGACATGGACTTACGACCCGGTGAATTTGTAATGCGAAACCTCTTCGCTGATTTTGCAGCTCAAGCGGAGAGAAAAATCGAAGCTGTTATGACAGACACAGAGAAAACTCTATCAAAAGTACTACAGCGCGGAGAAGATGCCCAGTTTGATCAATTATTATCAGCATTTGGTGCAGTTGCTGACCATTGTCTTCCATCAATAGTCCGTGCGTTATTCAGGTGGTACGAAAGGCAGCTTGCCGACCAGGGTATCGATCAAAAGAAGCCAGCGTCTGGAAAGGAGGATCAAAAAGGAAAAAGTATTATGTACACAATAGTATCAGGTTCCGGTAACGTTGAAACAGCGCCTGAAAAAAGTGAAGCGGATTTACTTCAAGAGCGACGTGACCTAGCAGTTGAATTTATATTTTGTCTTATGTTAATTGAAGTCCTTCGTCAGCTACCGTTTCATCCAGGTCATGAAGATTTAGTAACAGAAATAGAAAATATTGCGTTTAAACACTTTAAATATCGCGAGGGTATCCAGAATGAGCCCAATGCAACAAATATACACATAATCGCTGATTTATTCGCTGAAGTTATTGGTGTGTTGGCTCAGTCACGTTTTATGGCTGTGAGAAAACGTTTTATGATCGAGTTAAAAGAATTACGAGCTAAGGAACCCGGGCCACATACGACGCAAAGCATAATATCGTTGTTAATGGGAATGAAATTCTTCCGCGTGAAAATGGTTCCTATTGAAGAGTTTGAAGCTTCATTTCAGTTTATGCAAGAATGCGCCCAGTATTTCCTTGAAGTTAAAGACAAAGACGTGAAGCACGCGCTTGCAGGACTATTCGTTGAAATACTAGTACCTGTTGCGGCAGCTGTTAAGAATGAAGTCAACGTTCCTTGTTTGAAAAACTTTGTTGAAATGCTTTACTCGACAACACTGGACATGTGTACCAAATCAAAGCACCGGCTAGCTCTTTTTCCACTGGTGACCTGCTTGCTGTGTGTCAGTCAGAAGACATTCTTTTTGCAAAACTGGCACTACTTTCTAGCAATGTGTCTCTCGCATTTGAAGACACGTGACCCGAAGATGAGCAGAGTCGCGTTAGAAGCTCTCTATCGTCTTCTTTGGGTTTATATGATAAGAATTAAATGCGAGAGCAATTCAGCGACTCAAAGCCGGCTTCAAAGTATCGTTAACTCATTATTCCCCAAAGGATCTAAAGCTGTAATGCCACGTGATACGCCTTTGAATATTTTTGTTAAAATAATTCAATTTATCGCTCAAGAGCGGCTTGATTTTGCTATGAGAGAAATAGTATTTGATTTACTGTCCGTCGGAAGACCTGTTAAGATTATTTTAACGCCCGAGCGCATGAGCATTGGCTTGCGTGCATTTTTGGTGGTTGCTGATAGCTTGCAGCAGAAGGAGGGTGAACCCCCGATGCCGAGGACTATGGGAGTCTTGCCGAGTGGCAATACAATGCGTGTGAAGAAAACTTTTTTGAATAAAATGCTGACTGAAGATACTGCTAGGAGTATTGGGATGTCTTCGTACTTTCCGCATGTACGTCGAGTTTTTGTAGATATTCTAAGAGCACTGGACGTTCATTACGGTAGACCGTTGATGATGACAAGTACTCAGAATATGAACAAAGAGCCCGATGAAATGATAACTGGAGAAAGAAAACCAAGGATTGATCTTTTCCGGACGTGTGTTGCTGCAGTACCGAGATTAATTCCCGACGGAATGACCGGGGCTGAGTTGGTTGATTTGCTTTCAAGGTTGACTGTGCATATGGATGAAGAACTTCGTGGTTTGGCGTATCAGAGCTTGCAGACTTTGGTTATCGATTTTCCAGACTGGAGGCAGGACGTCGTGATGGGATTCACGCAATTCTTAGCACGAGATGTGCAAGACACTTTCCCGCAGTTAGTTGACAACGGATTGAGAATGCTGCTTCAGCTTTTGACCTCTTGGAAGAACGCTCTGATTAGTCCGAGCCCCCGGGCGAAGGAACAAGCTATTGAGAGCCAGCGGATAAATCCGAGAATTGATCCTGCTGTTAAAAAAGTCGATACGTCTGCTCAGAAAGTCGAACAAGCCTCCACTGTATTTCATCTTGTGGAAGGATTTGCTTTGGTAATGCTGTGTAATTGTAGATTGTACCCCCGGCGACTTGCGGTTCATATTCTTCGAGAGGTTAAAGTCTTGCTGAAAGCTCTAGGAGGTCTGGAGACTGACCAGCCGGTTATTGATGTCATTGATGCATCTTGTCCAGCGGTTATTGAAAAGTGTTATCATCTATTACCTCCAGCGGAAAAAGCCGCTGCTGCTTCTACGTCTAATGTTGATCTTCAGTGGATCGCTGACAGAAGTAGTTGTGTCTGGACTGCAGGATTTCATGATGAAAATAGTACCAAGAGTTCATCGCTGCTGAATCTTAATGGAGTTGATCCCTGGAGCTTATGCTTGTTTGCTTTTTTGGAAAGAGATCGGGTGCTTACTTTGTGTCCCAATGCTACTGCACACTCCTGGCCGATTGTTTTTACGCGGATTAATTCTCTTTTTAGTGTTGTCGATCCTACGTAAGTACTTTAATTAATAATAGTACTTTTTTAAGTAATAAATCTACACTGATAGAAGATTTTTTTTATATTTAATAAGCTTTATTAATTGTTAATAAATTATTTATTAAATACGATTTATTAAATGTTAAAAAATATTCATTAAAATTGAATAATTGTCTTCAAATAAATTAAATTATTAATAATTAATAAATCCTTCTATCAGTGTAGCTTTAGAAAAATTTTAATTAAATTTTTTTTTTTAGGCCAGTTAATGATAACAGAGCTTCACTGTTAAGAAGTTCAACAGCTGTAAGAAAACCAGTCAATGAAAGAGATGTCTACATGCACATATGGAAAAATTATTTAACTTTCGGTTATCGTGTCGTTCCTCCAATACCCAGTCCAATAATCCGATGCGCGAGTCCAGATTTGAGTCTCAGGTATATTAAAAAAAAAAAAAAATTGGTTACTTAAATAATTATTAGTTTTAAGTAATGCATTTTTTATATGCCAAACACTTTTTAAACAATTAAATATATAAGTAAAAAACATTTTTGGTAATTGGTGTTGGGTCTTGTCTGCTTATGTCTGTTGTGCCACTGGCTCCAGCACATTCATTAAATCAGAATCATAATCATGTTATCGAAATAAAAGTACATGGTTATTTTATATACATTCAAGAAAATAAGCATCAGCAATTACACGATACAAACACCACAAAATACTAACACGCTCATAATACTTGATTTTTTTTTTTCCAAGCAATTAAAGCTAACCAAACGATTAACATTCACACGAACACACAATTTTTAAAGAGCAAATATTTGCACTGTTAATAAATATAAAAATGCATGATCACAAAAAATAATCGTTTAGATAATTAATTTACTATTACTATTCTATTGTAAAAATTTATTCTAATTAATTTCTATCTTTCTACTGTGTCTTTACTATTAATTAATTTCTGCTAAGAACGTAGTTAAAAAAACAAAACAAAACGTCTGATAAATATGAGCATTGGTGGTACACTGTATTGCATACTCTAGTGGTCAGCATACGGTGGAGTTTGGTGTGTTGTGCATGAGTAAGGAGTTGAGTCAAAGCCTGGAGAACCTCGGCGGGGCCCAGACCCTGCCGGGACGATTCTCCGTTCCGTCCATATCCGGCATCTACACCAGGCATAAGCGGACCAGGTGAGCCTAAGTGACAAAAAAAAATTTCAAGCAAAGAAACCGACACAATTTGATTGCAACAATCTTTTTTTTTTTTTATTTATTAATTATTAAAATTATTTTTCAATTCTATTACTTGGTTTTAATAAAACACTATCTGACTGCGGATGATTGGTGCACTGGTGTCTACGATTTACTAATTCATCATAGTAGTTTAATTATATAATTATTACATTGATAATTATACACTTAGAAAATTTTTTAAAGTAGTTGATGGTTAATTAATAAATATTAGATTAACAAAATTTATTAATGTAGATTAGATCACCACTTACGTCTTTATTTTGCACGTATCATTTCAACACTACTATTTGCATACACCTTTTTTTATTTTTATTTTTTTTAAGTAAGGTAAAAGACCCAGTTATTGACACTTAATTAAAAAAAAAAAATAATTTTAATAAATATAATTTTTGAATTATAAATTTTAAGACAATTGGTTTTTTGAGAACATTAAATTTTTTTAATTAGAATAAAATTGCAAGTGTCGAACAACTAGACCAGTCCCAATAACTGGGTCTTTTACTTTATTTAGTGTGTTTTTATTGTAATTTAAAACTATTTGTTTTCGCAGCTCATCGCCGGATAGTTTGTCAGCTGAACGTGGGGACAATAAATCACCAGGAAACAACGCCAGCCCGGCTGCATTGTACAAACTTACTGTACCGCTCTTGAGGTGTGAAGCAGTTGATGTACGCGATGCTGTTGTCCATGCTATTGGAAAAGTCAATGCAGATGCATTAAAGTAATAATTAATTACAATTTTTTTTTAATTTATTTACATTTTTATTTTTTAATATTGTTTTTTATTTTTAGAGACTTGATGGAAGAATTAGTTCCTTATATTCGAGAAGCTGTGGATAGAAAGCAAGAAAATATGCGGAGACGTAGGCGTAGAGATGCTTTGAGACTCCAGCTTGTCAGAGTTTTAGAACTAGTCGCAGAGTATGGAACTTTTGGAATTTGGTAAATATATTTGTTACCAAAATATTTGTAAAGAATTTTTGACTTTTAATATTACTATTATTTTAGTCCCGCTGTGCTTGATCGTGAGACTCAGTCTCTTCACCCGACATTTGTGGAATACATTGACGGAGCGAGACTGTATTTAGAAAATGAAACTGACAAAGAAGCTCTGGCCGTGAGAGATATAAAACTTCATTTTTGTAATTTTATAAGAAAAATGATAAAAAGTTTCTCAAGTAAGTTATTACTGTATACATTTGCTTTTAAAATAACCAATAATATTTAATAATAAATTAAAAAACTTTGTTTATTTAAGTTGAAGCGTGCCATCTACTGTTGAAGCGAGATTTGCGTCGCAACTTGTTTACACTATTTGCAACTTGGTCTGGGCCGTATGGTAAACCATTAACGAATGTGTCTTCAACTTTTGACGAAGATAAATCGTGTTCAGAACTCCAGTTATCGGCTTTGCAAGCGATGAGTAGTCTTTTGTGTTGCGGACCCTGCTTTAATCCTCAATCGTTGTCTGAAGAAGGCGCTATATTGTATCAATGGCTTGATCTATTACTTGCCAGTAAAGATGAGAAGGTTTGTTAAATACTTTAATACTTTGTTCAAGTAAACAATCAATTGGATTTAATTTATTAAATTCTTTATTTTTTTAGTTGTTTTAATTAAATCAGTTTATATCACTATAGTTTACTAGTTTATATCAATATAATTTTACTTTGTATTTTGTGAACTATTAATATTTTTAAAGATATAAGCTCATCCTGATGTTACATTTATCAAGAGCTTTCATTTGAATACCCACATCAATTTTCCATATGAAAAATATATCAAAATACATGTGGGTACTCAAATGAAAGCTCTTGATGGGTGTAACATCGGGATGAGCTTATATCTTTAAAAACGTCAATATTTAAGAAAGTACAGTGCAATTTGACAAAAGTCATTATTTAATAAAGCAAAATTTTAATTTTGTACATGCTAAGAATATTTTTGAGAACAAAAAATAATAATAATAATTATTTATTTATTTATTTATTTAAAGATTTACACTCTTGCACGTGAAACAGTTGTTTTATTATTGGAAGGAAACCCTGACATTGGAACTTTGCTTGATTGGGTAGTGGATAGATGTTACACAGGCCTTCCGCAAGTAGCTGATGGCTGTTTTCTCGCATTAGCCACAATTTTTAGCGCCAGGTAATTTTTCATATTTATAACTTTATAAATTGAAGAAAAACTTTGATTAGTTTTTAAGTTTAAAAGCATGTTATTAAAGTTTTATACTGGTTATTATTCATTATTAATGACAATTGAATTATTTAATCAGACAAAAGAGTTAATTACTTTATAATTCGATTCACAATTATACTCGCTTTTTCTGAGAGTTACAGTAAAATTTAATAGCTTGTTTTAATTTTCACAAATGGATTAATGCAATTCCAAGCATAAATTTAGAACAATAAATTCCTAACAATTAAATCCTTTTATATTCTGTTTTAATTCAGAGAGTATCCTTGCGACCATTACACCAGCGTTATAAACGTCAGTCTGATGAATACAGGTTGCCCACGCGTATCAGTGCAAGATGCAGCCCTCCAACTTCTTCAGCTTCTAGACCAAAGGTTTTTTGGTAATGTAAGACCTCTTCCAACCGCAGAGCTTGAAACAAGTAAGTTTAATTGTCATTCATAGATATCCTTATTGTTCTTGAATTGGATTCTGCGTTAAAAATTTAGTTTTACGCGACGGACGTCTTGAAAAACTTTGCAACTCGTATTCTTCGGACCAAGGTACTTCATAAACAATTGTCCGTTGACGGCTCGATGATTCATTGTAAGATTTCCGTAACTCTGAAGCAATAATTTTATTTAATTTATTTATTCAAAGATATTAGAGATGGTAAATATTTATATCGTAAATTATCGGCCTCACTCAAGACTTGATAAATAAAAGTTTCAAGTGATTTATATAAGTCCAGAAGAGCTTGCACAATCTTAAAATATTTAAGTAGTAAAGTTGGTAATTTTTTATTACCGTGATTTGAAATCCTTGTCCCGGAATTCCATCGTTTTTTACGACGCAAAATAATCGCAACAACAGCTTTACGAAAATTCTGTCCACTAGCGCAGTATAATACAAAGTTAATCCCAAAGTTTGTGTCAAACAACAAATTACTTATGTGCTGTGTTATTACAATAGCCCGAGGTGGATCATCGTCTTCCTATAAATAAATGCAGTCATCAATATATTTACAAATATATATATAAATTGCTTTGATGGGTAAATAAAAGGAACTTTGTAACTCCAATATTTATTCTGGCCACATAATTTTGACCCTGCAATAAAAACTTAAGGAAGTTGATAAAAATATGTGACAAGAATCGGTATTAACAGTTAGTATTGATCGTTTTATAAATTTACTTTTATAAGAAAGAAATGGTGAGAACAAAAAAAAACAATCATTAAACTCAATTACATACTACAATAATATTTTATATCTCAGTAAAGACAGACGAAATTAATAATGAATTTATCACGTAAATATAATTGAAAATAAAAAGTATTTTGACTTGAGATGATTACTCAGGGTTTTATTTCTAAAAGGTTTGTCATAACTAGTGACACTTTATATTAAAATGGATTATCCTTGGTGTACTTAATGGCTTACCTCAAGAAATGCTCTGACTCTCATGACGTAAGCTGGCAAATTGAAACATAAAAAAAAGCTTGAAACAACTAATAACATATTTGTAACTTTGCTTTGCGAAACACCAGGTGAATGTTTACATTTTTGCTGGGATGATTTATTTTTATTCAACGAGGAAGTTATTTTCTTAGTTGTGGATGTAGTTAGGGTCCTACGCACTCCTGCTAATCGCCAAACAGATTTAACAATTAATCCATTAAGCACAACAATAACAGTAAACGGGAGCACAAATGTTAGAATAGTATCAGCGACGTTAAATACACGTGCCCAGTCGGCCCATTCTTCAGCTAGTAAACATACAGTGGTATTTAATTTTTTATTAGTGTACCGTGGTCTTGAAAACCAGAGCACCGGACTGCATAAAACTAATCCAACCAATGTCAATATCATTAATATAGTTTTAGCTCGAGCAACTGTACACATTGACTGTCGACGTAACGGATAACGCACGGCTACAAATCGCTCGATGGTGAATGAAACTACGAACCAGACACTCAAGAAGCTACATAATGTCGGGAGGTAGATGAAAAATTGACAGTAACCTGGACGATTAAATAAACCAATCCCGACCATATTTAACCAGGCTACTAAAAGAGATATGAGGAAACCCGTGTCGCTTATTACCAAGGCTGATAGATACCAGCTTGAAGACACACGGCGCATTTTTGTACGGAAGAAAACGTAGATGGATAAACAATTACCAAGTGTTCCCAATGACACTAGCACTGGTGTGTAATACATTTGGATTCCCGTCATAGTTGCTTCTGCCCAATCATTTGGCTGCAATGTTTCGTTTTGCTCCATTTTAATCTGATTATTTTTTATATAATTTTAATTTTAATTTAATAGAAAAAATTGTAATGTTTAAATGATGGGTTTTATTATTAACAGACACCTAAAACAAAATCTCTTCATTGTGCAAGATTTATCCACGTGTATTATAACAGAGTTTAGAAAAATAATTTGGGAAATTCGCCAAATATTATTTTCAAGGCTTCTTAAGTATCCGTTTTGTTGAATCTGGAAGCACTGTTCACCAACACTTGTCTGTATAGTTGTAATAACAGCAATGAAAAAAACACCAGGCTTTTTTAAACTCACGGAAAAAAATAAGTATCAGAGTACAAAGAACTCGGTAAAAGCGGATATCAATTAACTGATCAAGCCGTGAGCTTTTAAATTTTAATGATAAGATTTGAGAGTTAATAATTAATGAGCACATGAGAACCTTTCTCGTGCTCACGATCTGTCTAATTCTGCTAGCACTCTGCTCGAATGTAAGCTTGATAAAGCCCGCGAAGCTTCCGGCTTCTGCGCGCCACAGGACCTCTCAACTTGTGCTTATACCCAATACAATTTAATATTTTCAACGTCTATTTATAAAAATAACAAATACCATTTTCCTATCTTAACGTTATATCTTTTATTAAATTAAAAAAAATTCTTTTGATAATATATTTTATGCATGATAGACTTTTATCTTAATGTTTCTTCCAAAGAAAGGGTATAATGAGTTTAGGAACAAAAAATAATTTATAGTACGCAATAAATCTTTATCTAGGTTCTTCTTTTATTTCAGATCAAGAAGAATGTCCGTTGAATTCATTGATAAATCCTGGTACCACGATGCCCGGAGCTATATCATCATTTGGAACAAATGTCCCAGTAAAAGCTGGTACTCTTGATGCTCTACTCACCGCATCTTATTGTCGGAATCAAATGTATTTGTCAAGGCAACTCGCTCAACTTCATCCCGAGCTTACGATGCCGATGTTTAGCGGTAACAACCTTTTTATATATCATTTGTAATATCACTGATGAATGACTTTTAGATTTAAACTAGTATTTTATAATTTTAAAACTAGTATGAAGAATCAGTGGCAAATTTATGTTTATTCAATACTAATAAATCTCGAGTTTCTAATAATAACTTTATATTTGACGTTAATACCTATGTTTAAAGATTGAAATTTGCGTTAAAAACCCATTAGTACATTTATATTTAATTACATCGAATAAATCTGATAAAAGTAGCCTTTAAATATTCACGTTACAAGCCCACAAAGTGATTAAATTTTTAATAAAAAAATTTAATTAATTTGAACCAAAAAGCTTTTAAAAAAATGTAATTAAAAAGAAATACCAGAAAATTTATTTATATTTTAGCAAAAGAACATTAATTTCATATTGTATAGGCGTAGACAGTTATGGATAGCTGTCAACATGAAATCTAGGTCTCTATGACGACGGACTGGAGTATATTGATACTGACAGTATATTTAATTAGAAATTATAGCTAAATATCATCCACATTCTCTACTTGCTTATTAAATTTCACTTAAATAATTTTATAATCTTGAACTATAATGACTGTGTCTATTGAAAAATTAACTAGCTCGCATAATGTTCATTCTAAAATCGAATGGATGAGCGAACTCTACTTTTAGAATCCAAACAGTGAAAATTTTCACATACATAAATAACGAGACCTTTTGCCACCTCTATACTCTTATTCTGAATTTTCAGCCAACACTACTTTTCATACAATATATTAAATTTTCTTCTTTTACGCACGGGCAGTTTCCATCAACCACTTAATCATAATTCAATTTTTATCGCGTGCTTATAAAAAAACATAATAAAAAAAAAAACTGATTTCTTTTTTTTTTTTAATTTCATTTTATCATACGTTATCCATTCCCGGTTGATGGAATAATCATAATTGCACTAAAAACATCTGTCGGGCATCGTGGTTTATTGGCGAAACACCTCGGCCTCTTTGGTTACTCATACTCCATCAACGTTAGCTGGCAGTTTTCAATCAGTCCAACGAACTTAAAAGCTCCGACCTACACATGTTCCACTCGGGCCATACTTCTATCCTTACTTACTTACATCAGCGGTCTTCTTTCTTTGTTTTTATCTATACGTAACACTCTATTTTGACCCCTTCCTTAATCTCTCCTACACGTGCTGTATACATTTACTTAATCTTTACTCATCGTCCCATCTATCCGTCATTTTTTAATTTTACTTGGCTTGTTTCAGAGATAACTCACAGATTCCAAACTGCCAGACGTGAAGTGCGACAACTGTTGCTCCAATATTTATTACCCTGGCTGCATAATATGGAATTGGTTGATCCAAATGTTCCTCCGCCTGCTAATCCTTCTAGTTATTATCAGGTAATTTAATAGAGTTTACGTTAAGGGTTTTAGCGTAAAAAAAAAAAAAAAAAAAAAACACTTTTTGTGATTTTTTTTCTTAAATATGGATTGAGCAATTTTATTCAAACCTTTTGTACATTATTGAGCATACTTTTGACAATGTTGTGTAATTTTTTCATGCAGAAATATTGAAGCATAAGCCCGTAACAGAGCTTCCTTCAAAATGTAATAGCGTTAATAATCTAACTAAAAAATTTCATTCACAGAAAAAAAAAAAAATAAACTTGGAGGTGCCGGGTATCGATCCCGGTACCTCTCGCATGCTAAGCGAGCGCTCTACCATCTGAGCTACACCCCCTGTTACGACTAACACGATCTAAAGATCATTTATATACTTCACTGATTTAAATCTGGTGCAATTACAGTCGCTAGTGAAAGGAGCAAAAAAATAAATTTGGAGGCGCCGGGTATCGATCCCGGTACCTCTCGCATGCTAAGCGAGCGCTCTACCATCTGAGCTACGCCCCCGGTGTTGTTTATCTCAGAGTAAATATTCAGTTTTACCTTTCACGTCAATTCTATTTCAATATAAATAAGATTAAGCACAAGTGAAAGGTGCAGAAAAAAAAAAAGACTTGGAGGCGCCGGGTATCGATCCCGGTACCTCTCGCATGCTAAGCGAGCGCTCTACCATCTGAGCTACGCCCCCTGAATAATTTCGACCTTCAAAATTTAAATTAAGAGATAAACTTTAATTTTGCCTTTTCTTATCATATTTAATTTACTTTTATCAGACATTAAGTCTATAATCATGCTTAATATTTACTTTCAGTATTATACGAGTGACGTTACTCGTGGCGGTACTAAACGTGAAGGATGGGGTACTGCGGAAGCTACGGAAATGGTTCTCAATAATTTATTTTACATAACTGTTAAGGTAAAGTTTTTAATTAAGTTTCAACATTTGTTTTTTATTTATTTTTGTATATTTATTATTTTATTTAAAATATGTTTATGCAATGCAGTTCTCAGATGAGCATCCTAAAGAAGTAGAAGAACTTTGGTCAACATTATGCGGCTGCTGGCCGAACAATCTCAAAGTTATAATACGTTACTTAATAATCATCTCTGGAATGGCACCACAAGAATTACTACCTTACGCAAAAAGAGTTGTACTTTTCCTAGCTAGGTCACGTCCAGAACGTTTAGTAGACGAGATGATGACGGAATTACAAACAGTTGAAACATTAAATTGTTTAATAGAACGAACAGAAACTCCGCCGTTTTATAGGCTTACAAGTATGAGAAAAGCGTCATCACACAGTGACGCACCAGCTGCAGATCCAGGTAATCCATCACGAGACTTAGCGGTAGAGAAAGGAACAATTCATACTAAAAGACACTCAGGAGAAGACCCTGTTAAAACAGGATCCAAGTCTGACACTGCTCTGCGAGCTTTAGCTGGTTTTCAGACACCTCGCGTTGAGAAAACTCGAACCACAAGTGGGCCACCTATTTTGCCAGATGATTTGTCAACTCCAACCACTGAGGTTGAATTAACAACCGACGAGACAATTTATGTAACACGTATCGGAAGTTCTGTTACCAACAAAGTTAACCATAGTGAAAAGTTTGATATACCTCAGCCCCATCCATTACCTATGCCCGAATACGGCGGGTACTTTGCCCCGCTGACAGAATATTTACCGGATAGTTCTCAGCCTATAAGTGGATTCCATCGGTGCAACATTGCGGTAATGCTTTTAACAGACATTGTCGTCGACGGTATACAATTAGACTGGGCAATCCACGTGCCTTTGATGCTGCACATAATATTCCTTGGACTAGATCATTCGCGCCCACTAGTACGTGATCACTGTCGTATGTTGCTGATGAATTTGCTGGTAGTCCTCGGTGACCACCGTGATCATTTGGGCGTAGCAAGACTGCTCCTGGCTTCACGAACTGAACAACTAGGTCTAGGTCTGAGTACCCCAGCTCTGCCGATATTGGAGCACAATTTCACAGAAGTTGATCCGGAATTCGATGCCTATTTATACGGACCACCTGCAGTAGCTCCAACCGCAACAACGACAACTCCACCAAGATCAAACACACCACCGGCTTACTCTCCACCGCCAGCACCGCCGCTACCTGAGCCATCGTCTTCACCCGTACTGACCTCATCAGATGCCTCTCCGTCGCACTCGCCAATTCCGTCCGCTTCAGTAACACCACCCACTCTTCTTGCGTCTCAAGCTAAAGATCAATCAAAAGAGGCTAACACTTCACTAATGGGAGCTTCTCCACCCATTCCTCCTCCACCTCCGCCTCCACCCTTTCCAACTTCACCCTCCGCACCCACATCAACGAGTCCGTCACCCTCCCACTCACCCATCCCAACAACTTCAGTAACTCCCCCGACTCCAGCTCAAGTTCAATCAAAAGAATTAGACAATACGCCACTACGTGCCTGGCCCGCGTCAGCAGGCTCATCTACCGGAGTTCCACCAGTTATTGTAACTCCAGAAGACGCTGGTAATTGGACAGGACCGCAACCGGGTCCTAATATGCCGATCCAAGATGTCATTAGATCACTTATAAACTTTTTAGCCTCGAAAACTAATCAGCCACTTTGGAACTACGAAGATATGACTGCTAAAGTTTGGTGGGTCAGAAGCGCCGAGCAGCTCACTGTTTTGTTAAGGCACGTTTTGAGAGTCTTCAGGGATTCATTGCCCCATGCACATGTGAGCCAGCGATGGGCTGAAACTGCATTGCAACTAGGATTATCTTGCTCGTCCAGACACTATGCAGGTCGCTCTCTTCAAGTCTTCCGGGCGCTGCGCGTTCCCATCACCTCGCGAATGCTGTCAGATATTCTTTCTCGGCTTGTTGAAACGGTCGCTGAGCAGGGCGAGGACATGCAAGGATATGTCACCGAGTTGTTGCTGACTCTCGAAGCTGCTGTTGATTCACTAGAGTCCGATTTCCGGCCGCTAGATTTTATGAAAGAGATATTTAAATCAACGCCCAATTTAAACAACAAGGATCCTGCTTCGGGGATAATTTTAGGCAAAAGAAATGTCGGCGGAGTTTGTGGTTACCCTGGACCACATGTGTTCACACATTTAAACCACGCAAGTGGTCATACGCGCAGTACTAGTTACTCTGTGAGCTACTGTATGAGAAAGTCTGCTGCTGGGTCGACTGCTACAACTTCAACTGACCCGAAGGAACTTGATTCACGAGTTTGTGGTAATAAATATCCCAACTCAAATCTCTCTAGGTCAAGATCTGCGCAATCACTGAAGCTTCTTGGGGATTCAGCGACTCAAGACGACAAAATGACTATTTTAGCTCAATTATTTTGGCTGTCAGTGTCATTACTCGAGTCTGATTACGAGCACGAGTTTCTATTAGCTTTGAGATTGCTTGGAAGAGTATTACATAGATTGCCACTGGATCGTCCAGACGCCAGAGACAAAGTTGAGAAACTTCAACAGCAATTAGGATGGAACTCATTTCCCGGCGTACATGCTTTATTGCTAAAAGGATGCACCAGTCCGAATACTTATGAACCAGTTGTGACATTATTATCTCAATTTACTCCGCTTTTAGACCTACCTTTTGTTGATCCCACGCAAAATCTGGCATTCCCGATGAATGTTATTTCGTTGTTACCTTACATGTTATTGAATTATGAGGATGCCAATGAGCTGTGCATCAGAAGTGCGGAAAATATCGCACAAGTTAGTGCAGAAAAAGGAAAAAAATTGGACCACTTGGGTACTGTTATGACGCTATACTCTCGACGGACTTTTAGCAAAGAAAGTTTTCAGTGGACCAAGTGTGTCGTAAAGTATCTTTATGATACTTATGCTCACTTGAGCTTCAATATGCTGGCATTTCTTGTTGAAGTTTTAGAAAAAGGTCCTGCCAGTATTGCACTTCCTGTTCTAAGTATTATTCATTGCTTATTGCATTATGTCGACCTTGCATCGAAAGCCGCTCAACCAATCAATACTGAGTTGTTAAGAGTTATCTCGAAATACGTTGAGGTAAATATTTATGTCAATATAAAAATTTTAAATATAATATTTAAATATTTAATAAAACTTTTTTAAATACAATTTAAAGTTTCATAAAATTAACATTAGCTTCAGAATTATTTTGTAAAAATTAAATTTACATAAACTCATATGTTACGTTCAGACCTTTTCACTAAAAATTTGAATAATAAAAATAATGACTTATTAAATAATGATTTTTGTTAAATTGCATTGTACTTTTTTAAATATTGAAGTTTTTAAAGATATAAGCTCATCCCGATGTTACACTCATCAAGAGCTTTCATTTGAGTACCCACTTGCATTTTCGATATATTTTTGATATATACATATATATAATATATATATAAATATATAAAATATATAAAAAATTGATGTGGGTACTCAAATGAAAGGCCTAGATGAGTGTAACATCGGGATGAGCTTATATCCTTAAAAATGTCAATATTTCACAAGATACAAAGTCATTTTCCAATTATCCAGAACACAAAATTATTTTTATTATCTTAATAATATAAATTGAATTTTTTCCCAAGGGTCCTCTTTGGAAGGAAGCTTTGAAGATATTGAAGCTAGTTGTCACAAGATCATCAACACTCGTCGCACCGCCTACAACTGTTCACGGTTCGTCGTGGGAACCATCTCTAACTTCTCCTCATCCGAGTTTCACCGACACTGAAATATTTACCAAAAAAGAATTACCCGGTAAGCAATTTAGTTCCTAAATTTATAAGCAAACTCCTGCATGATTTATACTTAATTTAATAATTTATGACTTTAAATTTAGACTTACCTTTCTTTTGTGTTTTTAATTCTTCACTCGCATGGACTGCACGCAAATCACTTGTCTCTTTCTTCAACGACACTCAGGTTGCGATAAGAACAATAATGATTATGTGTGGCTGTAAATTACTTATAATAAATAATAAAATATGTTTATTTTTCTAGTTATTTATGCTTTTATAATTTAAGTATTAACCCTTTATTGATACTTACATATAATTAGATCAAAAACAATTTAATAATTTAATAATATTTTGTTTATAATCAAATTAACAGGAAGAACGATGGACTTTACTTTTGACGTAACTAAAACACCAGTTATCGGAAAAAGGTGGCTGAAACGTCAAGTGGAGGATGAAAAAACAGCTGGATCACCTAGACGTTCATTATCACTGTCACCTGCTGATAGCAATGCTGTTTCTAGTTGGAAGAGACCTTGGATGTCACAGGTATGAGTTCATTTCTTTTATTATTTTTATTTACTATTTATTTATTTATTTATTTATTTATTTACTTCAGCCTGACGGCCTAGAAATGGACTTAGTATAAAAATAGATAGTTAACAACTCTCTTATTGACATATAAACTTCAATTTAGTTAGTTAATACTTAAAACTAGAATATATATTCTTAATTCTTAAGTTCTTTAATTAAATTAAATTCACTTCAAATCTTAGATTCTTATTATTCTCAAAATACTTAAAATACTTAAATTCTTAATAGTCTTTGATTATTTACACTTTGGGATATTTTCACGAAATTTACACACTTGCTTTGACTTGCACTGAGACCATTTCCTTCTCCTTTTCTTTTTTTCCATTTGTCAATAACCCGCAACCAGTCCAGCACTCTTTTCTCATACCTGCCACTCAGGATCTCTTCTTTCGATAGGCTTGTTCTTTCTATTTTTCTACAGTTTTCTCTCCAATCAACTATAGAGTCTTCTTCTTCACCACATAAGTCACAACTCTTTTCTTCTTTCGGCAACCAGTATTTGTTTACCTTTTCCAAACTCCCACATCTTGTTCGTGCTAATAATTTTTGGTCATAACCCTTATTCCAGCCTGTGAGGTATTTTGGTAACTCTCCTGTTATCAAATTTTTGTATTTACCATTGTATCTTGTGTCCTCTAATTTGTTGTAATGCACCTGTCCTTCTAACTCCTTTCCTCTACTTCTTAATGTTTCTCCGACGTTGGCTCCCCCCGTTGTGCTTAGCTGTTCCAGTTCTTCCTGGCTATATCCACAGTTGTGCAGAAAATTCTGCCTTTCTTTCAGCCTTTCCTTATCACCTTTACCTTTTCTTCTTTCTTTTATGCATTCTCTTACTATCCCATTCTCTCTGGACTTCAGGATTCGTTCTTCATAATTTATTGCTCTCTTAGCGAACTTAAGGTGCATTTTCTCTCTGTTTATCTCCTTGTATAGAATAGCATCTGGGGTACAACTCTCTACTCCTAGTGCCCATTTGAAGTATTTCTTCTGAACTTTTTCCAGATCTGGAATCTCCGCCCACCCCATATTTCCGCACCAGATTCTTAATATGCTCCCTTTTCTTACCACTACTTACGAAATGGTACCCCAAGTATGTAAATTCTTTAACCTCCTCTATGTGGAATCCTTTCCAAAGCCAGTCTATCTTCTTTTTTCTTCCTCCACCTTTTTTGAACACCATTACTTTGGATTTCTCTTCATTAAGGATTAACTTCTTCTTTATCAAATACCTCTCCAGTCTCTTGATTAACTCTTTCAATTCTCCCTCAGATGTTGCCAATATTACTATATCGTCTGCGTATGCTAAGCTCCAAAATTTTTTTTTGGCGACGACAACTCCATCTGTTTGGCCTTTTTTAAGCTCGTCTTCTAGATCTGAAATTAAAATCGCGTAAATAGTGTTGGGCTCAGTGGGCATCCCTGACGAACTCCCTCTTTGGTCCAAAACACCTCTGATAACTTATTACCAACTTTCACTCTATTTCTTGTCTCTTTGTATATTTCTTTTACTCTTTCAATCAAATCTTTTCTACTTCCAGCCTTCTCTATAGCTCTCCATAACTCGACCCTGTTAACCGAGTCAAACGCCGCTCTCAAATCAATAAAAAATGAGTATAATTTTCCTTTTTCTTTGATCAGCTCCTTCTCTACTACATGGTTTAAAATATAAATGTTGTCAATGGTGCTTCTCTCTCCCCTTTCTGAAACCTGCCTGATTATCAGGCAGAATCTTTTTGGCTTCCAGGTCTTTACTTATCCTCTCATTTAATATTGAAGCGTACAATCATTTTTTTTATTCCTTCCAATAATTAATTAATGTTAATGTATAAAATTTCAACAAATCATTTTTTTTTTTTTAGGGAAGAGTAAGAGAATGCTTAGTGAATCTTTTAAGACCTTTCGGGCAGCCCGTAGGCTTGCCAAAGAGTCCTTCAGTAAGTAAATTTTATAATTATATTTTATTATATATTTTAAATTAAATAATGATTTTTTAATTGTGAGAATAATCTCTTTTAACAGCTACGTAATAAAATCTAGCTCTTGAAATAATGTAATTCTCCAATTAAAATTTAATCTTAGCATACTACAATTTTTATAGTATGCAAATCCGCTTTATGCTTAATCATTTTTATTTTCTTATAAAAGCTTTTGCTAGAATTATTTTTTTCATCAATTTTATTAATAAAAATGAGTCGGATAAAAAATGCATAATACTAATAAGAGATTTTGTTAAAAATAGAAATAAGTTTTAGCAAGAAATACTTAAAATAAATCGTAATTCGATAAAAAGTTTATAAAACATTGTAATTTTAATACGACGTTCAATCTCGTAATTACCTGGAAAATTCATTTGGTTCAATATTGTGTTAATACATAAAATAACTTGATAAAAAAATTTAATTAATTTTCTTTACTTCATCTTCTACTAATATTTTTATTGATCACACGAGTAATTAATTATTAATTATTATTTATAAATCATCAGGTAATATTCAGTCAAAGCTCAGACTTGATGGAAAGACAATCGTCAATGGCATCATCAACCGAAGAAATGTCGGGCGCAAACAACGACTTGAGCGGTGGATCTCGACGTGACGATGAACAATTTGGAGTTTTCAAGGACTTTGACTTCTTGGAGTACGAAAGTGAGAGCGTTGAAGGCGAGAGTACAGATAACTTTAATTGGGGAGTTCGCAGACGCCCGCTTAGCGAAGGCGAAGAACGTGAGCCCAGTTTACGACAATTTGAAGAGAGTCTTAGTGAGAAAACACTTTCGTCTAATAAACTTACATCTCGGGTAAGTTTTTATTTAATTTAGCACTAAAAAAAAAAAAAAAAAAAAAAAAATTAATTTAAAAATTTTTCTCTCAGTAACTTTCTTGCTGAAAAGTTTTCTAGATTTAGAAAAAAAAAATTAATTTTTTTATTACAACATCAATTATTTTTTAAAAAATAAATTTTTTTTCTCATGTATTTGTATTTCTAAATCCACCATAATTTATTTTACTAGCGTGGAGTTGCTGAAGAGTCATCAGACGACGAAGTGGGCTCCGAATCACCATTAGACGAAGTCCCCTCAGGTTCCGGCACTGGCCAGGAAATAAACAACATCCCAGGAATGTTTCCTCCATCGTCACTTTCCCTGATCCCAAGTCGCTCTCGGCACGACTCATCAACACGATCGGACACCTCCGGATCCAGCGCTGGCGACCTAGGAGACGTGACACCTTGCAACGCATCCCCGAACCTCTCCGCCTTAATGCCGTTCCGTCAAGTAGTGCGTGACGACGCGGAAGAAATCTGGCGCCAACAGATCCAAAATTTGATATCCCAGCCGCCGTACAATATTTTGGAATTTTTCCACCTGCTCAGCCGGATTCTCCGCGACGTGTCCAGCAAATCAGTCGGACTCTCCCGAGAAGCCGTAGCTTTGTTAACAAACGGCAGCACTGCGGCGTCTCAATTAGCATCTCAGTTGTCTAGTCATGCAGAATTATTAAGCTCCAAGGCAGAGCCTCCGTTGATTTGGTTTTCTTTAACAGTGTTTGGGAGCCAGCGGCTCAGTGAGACTTTGAGATTCAGCATGTTTGAGATCCAAGAGCACCTGGAGACCTTCTTGGACAAAAAAGACCACGCGACTGAGTGCCTAGAAGCCGTAAAAGCCACTAACAAATTACAAGTACTCGGAGGAGACTCTTCTGCTGGACAAGACCAGAGTTCTGAAGAAATGCACCTAGTTTTAGGACGCGCGTTTTATAAATTACACTTCCAGCTGCTGCTGATGATTGAAGCGTCCAATAAAATGTTATTGTCTTTAACTAAAGCTTCGAAGAATGTCACGGTCCAGTTGCACGACATGTCTGTGGAGATATCCATGATGAAGACGGCGCTGTGCCGAGCTTTAGAAGAAAGCACTGAGAGCGAGCGTGGAACACCAACTCCGACGCCGAGTCCCAGTCCGCTGCCCAGTGGCTCGGAAGACATGTCCAGGGTCGCTGAATTTCTGAGGTCCGCACGCTGGTCGTCGGCGCTCGAGGCTGTGAGGATACACCGGGCTCAGTGGCCCTCCGATCCGTTCCATGACGACGATGATGTCACTACCGCGGTTAATATGTACTGCAGACACTTGGGTCAAGAGCGCTCCGATTTGTTTGTTGTCACTAAGACCGACTCTGAGATGACGGACATTTTTGATAGGTTGATGGAGAGTCTCTTCCGTGTGCTAGCCGCTGTTACTGGGCTTGAAGCTGCTGTCAAAGCTGTTAGGCTACCGGGCTCTCATCATTCGAAACTTGACTGCTAGATTTATTAATAATGTTTTATCACAAATAGTATCTTATTTTTATTCATTCTTTATTAATTGTTGTTACTGTTAATCATTTAGAAGTTATTAATTGTACATTTTTAGTGCAAATTGTACTTTAGCGCGTGATACAGCCTTTAAGGCATTTATATTTACTTTTTCTGTGTTTTTTTTTTTTTTTTTTTGAGCAACTTTAATTAATAATTCTTGTGAGAGTATAAAAACCATGGCGGTGTTTTATTATAATTTGATACCAGTGTATTTTAAGGCAACCGGTTTTATTTTGTTTTTTAGACGAGATTAATCCAAAATTGTTTATATTTTTTGAATTTATAATATTAGCTTGATCATTAAAGCTTTATTTTTCTGAGTAATAAAAAAAAATAAAACTGGGAGTCGATATTTAGATCTTAATAGACTGATTAGTTAATTTTTAATTGTTTACAAAAATAGTATATTGAAGTACCCATTTACCAGTTCAAATCTTGCCGAAAAAAATTTTTTTATACATTTGTACTTTAAAAAAATGTTTTTTTTTAATATTGAACAAAATCAATAATCAATAAAAATGAATTATTTTATAAATTTAAATTGAGTTTCTAATAAAATTAGAAGTAGAATACTGTAATGCTGGCAATCGGGTACTGGACACATAAATAAATTTTTTTAATATCCGTGATGATGAAAATTGAATCAATGTCAATTAAACACAATACAAAATGAATAGTCATAAAAAAAATTAATGCAACTATTTAATAAGAAATTGAAAATTATCAATATTAACAAATAAAATATCTGTCCTAGTTATAATTAATAAATAAATTTATCCAAATAAAAAATAAATAGTTATTACTAGCAACCTTGCACTATGTGACTTGTAAACTATAAATAATTAAAATTTTACTTTATTAAATAATGACTTTTGTTAAATTGCACTGTACTTATTTAAATATTGACATTTTTAAAGATATAAGTTCTAGGCCAAACCGTTGATTAGATTAGTAACTTGGAAGAAATTTAGAGTCTTCATTTTTACATGTCCGCGTGGCTATTGCTATCAAGAGTTATCAAGAGTTAACTAGACTAGGGTTTAAAATTTTCGATAAGTTCATTTTTAATCATAATTATGCATCAATCAAATCGTTTTCTCATTCTCTACAAGGATTCTAGGCCAAACAGTTGATTAGATTAGTAACTTGGAAAAAATTTAGAGTTTTCATTTTTACATGTCCGCGTGGCTATGCTATCAAGTCTTATCAAGACTTATCAAGAGTTAACTAGATTAGGGTTTAAAATTAGGGGTGTGCGAATAATTCGAACTTACAAATTATTCGTTCCGAATCGAATAATTTGAATTTTCGAATTATTCGAAATTCGACGAACAATTCGAAAAAATTCGATTAATTCGAAAAAATTCGAATAATTCGAAAAGTTTCGAATTATTCGAATTCTTTCGAATTATTCATCGAATGTTGATTAATTCGAAAATTCGAATTATTCGGTTCGAATTTCGAATCGAATATCAATATTCGATTCGATTCGATTCGAACGATATCCGCACACCCCTAGATATAAGCTCATCCCGGTGTTACATTTATCAAGAGCTTTCATTTGAGTACCCACTTGCATTTTTGATATATTTTTCATACATACATATATATATATAATATATATAAATATATAAAATATATGAAAAATTGATGTGGGTATTCAAATGAAAGGTCTCAATGAGTGTAAAATCATGATGAGTTTATATCTTTAAAAATGTCAATCGTGCACAAAATACAAGGTCATTTCTTAATTACTGACATTTTTAAAGATATAAGCTCATCCCGATGTTACAATCAACAAGAGCTTTCATTTGAGTACCCACTTGCATTTTTGATATATTTTTCATATATTTATATATATAATATATAAAATATATGAAAAATTGATGTGGGTACTCAAATGAAAGGTATTGATTAGTGTAACATCGGGATGAGCTTATATCTTTAAAAATGTCAATAGTTCTCAAGATACAGAGTCATTTCTTAATTATGTATCTTGAGATAGAGAATTTTAAAATGCAGCCTAAGTACTGATCATTATAAATTGACTATCACTAAAAAAACCGATTTTATCATATGACTATTCTGGACACAAAATTTTCCTTATTCTCTTAATAATATTATGAATATATAAAAGAAGAAATAAAATTTAGTAGGATTGAAAGGCATACTTGAAAAAGAAAAAAAAATAAAAAATAAGGAAGATTTCAGCATCTGTTCTTTGTAAAGCGTGACTGTAAACTTGGTGAATTTAGTTTGGCACCCTTTTTCTTCATCTCTTTCTTCTTTACTTACTTATGTACGTGCGTTCCGGCGGATAAACGCTTTGGCGGGGCACGTGCCCCGCTTTTGGTTTGGTCGCAAATGTTTTTTTTTTCAATTTCACATTTATTATTATTTTACTTAACTTCTTTTTTCAATTCTTACAACCATAGTCTTCAGACTACATCTTTTCTCCTTATTCTTCTCGCCATCCGTTTTTTTTTTTTTTTTTTTGTGTCGCGAGAGGCAATCATAAAAGTAATGTATATAAGTGTCGTATTTCTGCAACGGATCGTGTAAGAGTAAGCACCCACGTACCCAAAATTCACTCGTTAAGTATTAAACAATAGAAGCAGGTGACGCTCGTCATCTGTAAAAGGTAAAAGGTGATACAGCAAGTAATTTTTTATTATTAAATATTTCTTCTTAAAAAAAAATTGAATTTTTATATCTAATTTATATTAATAAAAATTATAATTAAGTAAAATGATATGACCATTTTATAAAAGTAAGTAGTTCGGTAGCTATAAAAACATTAGCTTAAAAAAATCTAAACGATCTTTGCTTTTTCAGGTTCTTCAATACAAGCAAACGTTGAATTGTTTACGAGCTATATTCTATATTACACCGAGGGCTGAAGAAACTCATCGATAATAACGTGGTCGCAAAATGTAAACATTTAAATATCCTCGGCTTATTTTTGCTTGGCTTTTTCCGCCAACTTTTTCATCACCATCATTATAATCATCATTATACATCATCTCCCACGAAGAATAACGATATTACTCGAGTATAAGAGTCCAGTATCTATTTAAAACATTAAATGTGTACTACATTAAGAATCCAGGAGGTGTTATAGCCCGGCGTTGGTCTTTCATTTTTTTTATCCTATTACTCTATGTATAAAATAACTTCTTTCTCACTTTTAAGGAGGTCTAATCACAACTTATACTAGATTATTATATTATATTCTTCATACAAAAATTAATTGTTTTAAAAATTAACAAAATTTTTAGATACAATTAATATTAATAATTAATATTTTACATAGGGAATTGTAAGATGTATTGATTTTAGTGTCATAATTAAGTTTACATAATATTTACTAGCAACCTTGCGGTCACTATTGATAAATTGCACTGTACTTTTTTAACTATTGACGTTTTTTAAGATAAAAGCTCATCCCGATGTTACACTCATCAAGAGCTTTCATTTGAGTACCCACATGCATTATTGATATATTTTTCATATATACATATATATTTATATATATATAAATATATAAAATATATGAAAAATTGATGTGGATACTTAAATGAAAGGTCTTGATAAGAATAACATCAGGATGAGCTTATATCTTTAAAAATGTCAATAGTTCACGAGATACAAGGTCATTTCTTAATTATGTAATATATATTTTTAAAATATAAGCTCATCGCGATATTACGCTCATCAAGACCTTTCATTTGAGTACCCCCATGCATTTTTGATATATTTTTGATATATTTATTTATATATATATATATAATATATATAAATGTATAAAATATATGAAAAATTGATGTGGGTACTCAAATGAAAGGTCTTGATGAGTGTAGCATCAGGATGAGCTTATATCTTTAAAAATGTCAATAGTTCACGAGATACAAGGTCATTTCTTAATTATGTATCTAGAGATAGAGCATTTTCTAAGCCTAAATACTTCTAATAAATCCCATTTTATCATATAAATACATTGGCTACAAAATTTTGCTTATTCTCTTAATAATATAGATTAGATTTTTAAAATTACATTTTTTTTTGAGAATTTTGATTATTAAAAAAAGTAAATATAAAAATTCCACATGTAGAAAATTAAAAAAACTACAAGTTAAATTTTAAAAAATATTTTTTTAGTTCTAATTAAACTTCTAAAAATTTTTAAGCCTGCTGATTTCACTATTATAAATTTTTCCAGGGTTAAGACTGAAGAAGAATACCCCTTAGAGTGTAATCCTTGGAGTGTGGTCCTGAGCATGTGGTCGCTGGTCCTTTTTCGAGCTCAGTGTTGGTCTTAGAAATTCAACGCTTTTCATGCTCAGTCCCACTTTAGTACCACATGCTTTCATTTTTTGCGTTCCTATTTTCTACTGGTAGTCACCGCAGCAGGTTGCCCCAAATGAAAATGATCTTTTATTTATTTCTTCAAAGCTAACTAAAACGACAAGTGTTGGCTCAGAAAATTTATATTTTTAAAATTCTCTTACAAGCTTTAATTTTCCAGGTCATTGACGTCTGATCAGCCCGTAAACTTTTTATTAGACCATTCTAAGCTTGGGGTGACCGTTTAATGTGAAGAAAAAGATATACGGATATATTCGTAAATAAAACACGCGAAAAAGAGGAAGGAAGTTACTGTGGACTATTAGAAAACCACCGTTGTCTATTTACACAAGAGATTCAACCTAAAAAATTTATACATTTATATATATATATAAATATATAAATATAGTTTTAAAGTTACTTTTTTTATTTAGCGCTGTATCTTCCCAAACATTACATCCGCTGAAGTGGCTTCTACTCACCGGATCCAGATCCACACGCTTCAAGATTTAGTTAAAGAGTTTTTAAGATTAAAGCCTCAAACATCCGGACCACCTGTTTCTTTAATTTCAACAAAAAATAATTCATCAGAGTAATTACATTAAATAATACTTGATATTATTAATTTTGCTTTATTCTTAATACTTTTGCAAAGGTAATTAAATTTAGAGGGAAGAAAGAGGAGCATTTATCGAGTCAAGTAATGAGAATAACATCAAAAATGGAGTTTTAAAATTAAAAAGATGTATGTCCGGTCATACGCCTGGACACGCGTCATGGGGGAGACCACGTGCGACTCAAATCACACCAGCTGCCTCTGTATCCAGGGACCCTGAAGTTGATCTAAAATTAGCGAAAGAACGCTCTTTCTTTGCGGTAGCAGCTCTTGTTTAGCCCATACTCTGCTCGTAAGCCAGCAGTGATTCAAAAGCTTAATTTCATCCAGGAAAAATTAATGAGTCAACTGACGGCAAATATTTTTTGAATTTTTTATTACTCTTCACCATTCGCTCCAGACATCAACTGTAATCTAATGTTAAAGCATATTGTCTTTAATGATCACTTTTTTTTAAATTTTATCTAACACTTTAAAAGTATTAGAAGAATTAAATAAAAAATTAATTTATTAAAAAAATTAAATTGTAGATTTTTTTTTAATTTTTTCTAATACTCTAAAAGTATTATAATTAAATAAAATATTAATTTATTAAAAAATTTTTGATTGTAAAATTAGGAGAAATTTGACAATTTTTTTTAAATTGTAGATTTTTTTTAATTTTTTCTAATAATCTAAAAGTATTAAAAGAATTAAATAAAAAATTAATTTAATAAAAAAATTAGCCAAATGTTGACAATTTTTTAAAAATTAAATTGTAAATTTTTTTTTTAAATAATTTATAAGAAAAAAATATAATCAATTAATTATTTTTATAAATATATCAGCGATATTTGTGATAATTTTAATGAAATTTTTTCTAGACCACATGTGGAAAGCTTTTACAATTTCTACCGAAGATCAACGACCGTATAAAAGGACTGAGCTTTTGAAAGCTGAGTTCATCGTCCCAGGTAGATCGTCTGGGATCGGGATTAGTATTAGGGAGTTACCTACTACTACTACTACTACTACTACTACTACTACTACTACTATGTACCCTGAACTGTGAATGCGGTAATGTAATAGTCTAGTGTGGACCAGTTTAAATATTCCGGAGCAGTGGGTATTTCTTCTAAACTAAGCGAGAAGAGTGAAGAGTGAAGAGCGAGGGTGTATGGTGTTCGCAGTGGTACAAACATCTGCTTAGAGCGGATGCAGCCTGCATTTTACGGTCGTCCAATGCAGCAATTCTCGATTCCATTCGTAGCACCCTTGCCCTTACCCTCCAACTCGGATCTTTACTTGTATTACCATTACCTACTCCTCAGCTTCCTTCACTTCCACCTTCCGACAGCGACTTCTATAATTAGAAGTTCCTTCCGACGTCGGTATGACCAATATTTTAACAGGAATCGCTTTAAAAGGTCTACAGAGCAATGTTTATATTTAGTTATTATTCTTATTCTATTTAGCACCACCGACTTTTAATTTATTAATACCTAGAAGGAAGAAATATCAAGTAACGATAAATAAAATATTGTAATTTGTAATAAATATTTATTGTTAATAAATAGTAAGTAGTAAATATTGTGTCATACCTAATCCTCAAAAATATTAAATGAATTATTTTTAATCTTAGTATTATGTCCATCAATTACAAGGCGATACATCAGGTGTTACTTCTAAATCTAATCTTGATGCCAACATTGAGAATTGACTAATTAATAGGTGGTCATGATCAGTATCCGGGTTAACGATTGAGGACGGTTAAACTAGAAGGTAAGTCACATTACTTTACTTCTAGCACACACTCGAGCTTGCCAATAATTGCATCTTGACGTAATTTTAAACTAATCGATCAAGTGTCACAAGTTTTTACTATGTTGCTATTTTTTTAAGGACATGCTAGAGATTCCATTGTTTTTTCTTCGCTTTAATGATATTGAAATTGAGAGACATCTGATAATTTTTTTAAGAAATTAGTTATAGCAAGAAAAATTTATTTCAAAAATTCCTTCCCCTTAAAAAATAAGTTTCAATAAAAAAATTCAAACATTAAATGTCTGATTTTTATATTTATTTGAAATTTTAGATATATTAATATACAGATTTGAGTAAAATATATAAAAAGTAATAAGAAGAAATAAAAGAAATTATATATAAGAAGAAATTTTCTCTTTTAAATTTATTTTTTCAATTATTTTAGAGTACTGCACTTAAATCAATGACGATTGTACAAAGAAAAAGATTTTAGAAAAAAATTTGTATCCAAACGTTTTCAAAATAGTTTAATATAATTCTATTGAAGCTTAATTTATTTATACAACAATTAAAAAAACATCATATGTCTGTCAAGTTCATTGTTATAAAATATTTAGGGCTTTGTTAGCAAAACAACCGGTGGAAAAAATAATCTCAACAAATAAAAAAAGGTTTATAATAAAAACATTTTAGGGCTTGTAATAATAATAAGGTGACTAAGTTATGTATAAATCTATTGAATTAATTGATTGAAATTATGATTTTTTTAGAGTCAGAATCAGATGAAATGAATTAGAAGAAAGGATTAAAAAAGATTGAGTAGCAGAAACACTTGTTTTTAAGCGGTTTAAAAAATAATTGATAAAGTCTCCTCGTAAAAATCTCTTGACTTAAATATATAATGTGGTTGTGTCTCATCTGCTAGCGATTTCTGTTCATTCAATCATCTCTCGTCACATATGCCTAAAAATTAAAACGTATGTGATTTCTACATCCGTTGTTTTATGAAAGAAATAATAATTTTTGTATGAATATTTGATATTAATGACCGAAGATGATTTTTCATTTTTAATAATTTTAATATATTTTATAGGCAGTCCAAATTTTAAAATAATAATATTGATAATAATAATAATAATAATAATAAAATAGTTAAAATGAAGACCGTATAAGTATGCTGTAAGGTTTAGATGTGTGGCAGTAATAAGTGGATACAGGGAGGAAGGAATGAGAAAAGAGGAAGCGGAGAAGTAAAAAGAGTAGACGGAACAGGGGCGCGTGGCAGTCGCGTGCCAGTTAACGCTGTCGACCTGATGTCTGCAACCCTAACTTCCTTTTTTTTATTTCTTATCTCATTTATCCCATCCTTTACTTTCATTTTGATCTATTTTGTTTCATCCCCAGGAACCACTTCCTCTGCTCAGTCAATAATTAACCAAACCAATGAAGAAATTACATCGATAATTATAATAATAATAACTAGCAACCTTGCAGTCACTATGTGAGTGCCGTGATTTGTGAACTACAGATTGCACTGTACTTTCTTAAATATTGACGTTTTTAATAAAGATATAAACTCATCCCGATGTTACACTCATCAAGAGCTTTCATTTAAGTACCCACTTGGATTTTTGATATATTTTTCATATATAAAATATATATATAAATATATAAAATATATGAAAAATTGATGTGGATACTCAAATGAAAGGTCTCGATGAGTGTAATGTCAGGATGAGCTTATATCTTTAAAAAAGTCAATAGTTCACAAGATACAAGGTCATTTCTTAATTATGTAATACATATTTTAAAGATATAAGCTCATCCCAATGTTACACTCGTCAAGACCTTTCATTTGAGTACCCACATGCATTTTTTATATATTTTTTATATATACATATATATATATATAATATATATAAATATATAAAATATATGAAAAATTGATGTGGGTACTCAAATGAAAGGTCTTGGTGAGTGTAATGTCAGGATGAGCTTATATCTTTAAAAATGTCAATAGTTGATGAGATACAGAGTCATTTCTTAATTATGTATCTAGAGATAGAGGATTTTCGAATGCAGCCTAAATACTTATCATCATAAATTAAACCTGAAATCAATTTTTAAAGAATTTAGGAAAAGAAGTAGAAGAATATGATATATGATGAAGAAAGATCAGTATGATGACTTGTACATTTATATTTATATAAAAGCTGAAGATGAAGAGTAAGAATATAAAGAACAGCCGTGGCGTACTGGCCACAGGATGTTCAGTCTCCCTATTTTATCTCCAACAACCAGCAAGAGGGGCACATTGCCAGCTGATCGGCGCTTCTTTGTAACCCCTTGGACGCGTGCACCCGCACTCACCACCTGCGAAGAACTAAAACCCGTCAACGGACCACCACCTTAAAACATAATTCTGCTCTACACAGTCGTCATAATAACAATAACAACAACAGCAATAATACTCATATGTGATATCACAAAGAGTGGTCGCTCGTTTCATTGTCATTCAAAGAGGTATATATATCTTCCTCGCTTATTCTCTTTTAATGTGGGCTGCATTGAAACCCCGAATCGCAAATTTACGAGACAAAGCGCACTGACCTACCCAACCAGTTTTAATTCCGACAAACTTCAAGGCTCTTCTTATTTTAATTTATCGGACTTGGCTTTTTAAATTCAATGCTTTAATAAATATATAATCTTAATAATTTCTTCTTTAAAAAACTAATAAAATTATCTGAAAAATGTTTAATAAAATAATTTATTTATAAATTACAACATTTAATTTAATTTCAGAAGATTAATTTGTTTACATTAATCGTAATTAAACTGTCAATAAAAATATAGTAATTATTGCTCGATAATCTATTATTTAAATCAAGTGTAACTGTTAAATATTTTTACAGATATTAAACACGTTGCGGTCCTTTAATAATATAAATACTGAGAATTTATTTAGCGAGTGAGGATTTGATGTATGTATAAGGTTGGGAACCCATGGTAAAACACGCAAACGTCTGAAAATTTTGGTGGCAAGTAGCCAAAATGTTTTTACTCACAATCATTATCTTGTAAGTGAGTAAGTAAGTGTATTAAATAAATTAAGTTTATTTTAAAAAATAATTGAATAAATATTTTTATTAATTTTTAGATGATTAAATTACCATGAAAAGGTTTTCTTTTTGTATTTAATAGTGTTTTGAAAATATTTGGGATAATTATGGAAACCCGAAAGCCCAGATGACCCTGAAGGAGAGTGGAATTGCGTGAGGTCGTCGTTCTTGGTGTCTACTTGACGTCTTGAGACTTGATGACCATAGCGTAGACGGGAGGTGGTTCACTATGAGTATGAGTATGAGTATGCGACAGCTGCACCAGCCACCGGTACTGAAAATAGCCCTGACAACCCCATGCCGAGCCCAACCAGCAATTCCTCTCCTTCTTGTAGATATACATATATAATACACGCTACATACATATTTATTTATGTATACATATGTGAAGATGGAGATCGGTTCAAGTAAGTGGCGACGAAAAATTCTCTTCCATCTACATCTTTCAATCCTTATTTATATTTTCTCCCTCATCGATCCTTTAAATAACTTATGACTTTTTCCCCTTTAGCGCTCGGCCCAAAGGACCCTAATTTCTCAAGACAAGCCTGGATTTCAAATTAGACACACGGACGCAGGAAGAATTGACAGCCGAAAGATTTAAAACAAGGATTTTTTGTCTGAATTACTGAAATAAAAGGAGGAGAGTATAAATTATTGTAAAGTACCAGGCGTTTCCGGATATTTACCGGGTTACTTGATACATACATTTATAAACAACCCTTCGATAGTGTAGAAATATATTTTATTCTTTGTATCCACGTGTAGGACACGCGACCAGGATTATCAGTAACAATAACTATTATTTTTTCTACTAGAACTTTTAATAATTTTCTTTTCTTTTTTTATTTAGATAGTTTAATATCTGCAATCTTAAGTTAAGGTGTCAATTTTAAGGAAAACGACCTTAATAATTAATTAAAGTATTCTATTTTTTTTTTTTTATTAAAAAAATGATTACAAAAAAATTATACGTGCAATTTTTTTAGTTGTATCTCTATCTCTAGACACATAATTAAGAAATTACCTTGTATCTTGTGAAATATTGACATTTATAAAGATATAAGCTCATCCCGATGTTACACTCATCGAGACCTTTCATTTGAGTACCCACATCAATTTTTCATATATTTTATATATTTATACATATCATATATATGTATATATGAAAAATATATAAAAAATGCATGTGGGTACTCAAATGAAAGCTCTTGATGAGTATAACATCAGGATGAGCTTATATCTTTATAAACGTCAATATTTAAAAAAGTACAGTGCAATTTAACAAAAGTCATTATTTAATAGTGATTGCCAGGTTGCTATTGTAATATTTAAATATAGTTAAAATCCCCGACTTTACTCAAATAGATATAAAAATGTGAGTGCTTTACTCCCGAAGAACTAACTTAAGAAAGAAATGAAATATGTACCAATAAATTGAAGAAAAAAGAAACCGCTTCTATTTTATATATGACAAATTTAAACCAAGTGCATCTCAGGTCAACGGGAAGTCGTTTCGTAGACTTATAACTCATTCATTTAGTTTAAATTAAACTAAATCTTGATAAAATAGCAAAAGCGCGTATATTCATTGAACAAGTAAATGTTGGAGGGTAATAAAATAAATGAAATTATTATTTAAACTTTTGGCAAGATTTATAAATTACTTGCGTCAAGCAAATTGTTAAAAGTAACACAGAACTATTTATTTTTATCCGACGTTGATGCGACCGTTGACGACAGTGGTAAGACACCTGTTTTTTTATTTTCTAATTCTTTCGTTACGTCAGTCAATAAAATTTATCAAATGTGAAACATTGCATTAACAAACCGTAATTAAACTGACGTTAATTTATTACAAGTACAAGCGCGGAATGATATTTTGAAAATTGATTAAAGTGTTTTTATTTAAATTAAAGAAGATATTATACGCAAGTTTGTATTTAGAATTTTAGAAATTATTGTGGAGTAAAGAATGCTTCTTAAAAAATCTTCTTAAAAAATCTAAAATGGCTAAAACTATATTGGACCAAGTAGTTACGAGTAAGATAAGCTAGAGGCATAAGTAAGCACAGGTTGGTGCGCTGGGTGGTTCTGCTGGCAAATTGCCAACCAACCGCCGAATTTAGAACCGCGGATGCTGACTAACTCGCGTGGCATTCATTCAATCGTTTGCCTCGACTCTTCAACTTGTGTCTGTCCTTCGACGCTATCTGTTTAAACTTAAGACTTATGCTCGAAGCTTTTATCTCTGGAATTTAAGCCGAGAAAAATTCCATGGGTCATTGCTTTTTTTTTTTTTTTTTTTAAATTGTACACGTATGTCGAGGCTAAGTTAATGCAAAATTTATTTATCCATTAAATAGACAAATTTTTAATTTATATAATTAGTTAAAAATCAAATTGCTTTACTATAAAAATTGTAATTATGATAATAGTAATTAAATCGTGTAATTCAGGGTGAAAAATTTACAATATTTTTGTGTAAGCTTTAAAGCGAGATTAAGAAGACTTGTAGATACTTTACGATCTCGCGCGTGCCGACAATCACGGCGGTGTGAAGGGCGAGGAAGGAACTGCACTGGGGTTGTAAAAATAGATGGCTTTATACTTTATACCCGCCTTGTATTGCTTTCTGGAATAATTGATGGTAAAAAATTAACTCTCACTTGTAAACCTGTCTGTGTTGTGTGTATGAAAAGCTCTGGATCAAATGGGACATTTTTTAATAGCAGGAAGCTATTAAAGTCTTATTTTTTTAATTGACTTTTAACTTTTTTAATATACAAATTGGTTTTATTTTTTAAAGTATTGAAAGTTATGATTCAGAAGTTGTCTAATTTTATACAATCAATTTTAAAAATTACTAAGAAGTTGTTTAATTATATTTGTTTTTTTTTTTTGTTTTTTTTTTTTTATGTGGCAGTCATATTTTACTCCAATTAAAATCGAGGTCTATTTTTAATATTTAGAAACAATCTTATAAAAAAATGTTTACGATTTTTCTGTCTAGACATAAAATATTTTCTTTAAACTCTTTGTTATATTTTTATCAACAAAATGTCGAGCACAGAAGCTTATTAAAATTAATTTTTTCAAGCAATTTATTTGCTTATTGCGTAAGATATTTTTTTGTTTATAAAATAAGATAAAATTACTCTAAAGAATTATGTGGTTCTTTCTTTTTAAAGTTTAAAGAAGCTTTTTTTAAAATGAATTATCATTTTAGTGACAAAAATTTTTTAATTTTTCATTCAAATAATTCAAATTTTTTAAATAAAAAAAATCTGTCTTTTAATTTTATTTTTATTCAAAATTATAATAAAAATATTAATGAAAATTAAGTTAGCCATCTAGAATTTTTTTTTTTATTGAAAAACTGATTAAAAAAAAAATTGTCACTTGTAAAAAACTTTAAAAACTATCAGTGCAATTTTTTAAAATATTTTTTTTTTGTTCTAATTTAATTATTAAAAAAAATTAAAAACGTCGGCTAACTTTAGTAGTATAAAATATGAACCAATTTATTTTAAAATAATTTTTCAAAGTATTTTCTTTATCAAGCTTTTTTTTTAGATCTAAAAATCCAGGTAAAAAAAATAAGTAGTAACAAATGTTTGATCAAAAGGATTGAATGCCCAAATAAAGTCAGATTAATCAATCAATAATAAATATGAAAGGACAACTGGTAAAGGGGTTGGTCTCTATACTAGAAAATCAAGCAATCCAGCTGTCCTTTGTGTCAACCGGGTAAAGCGAGTAGTTATGAACCAGCAGTAATAACAAGAGAAGATATTTGCGAGGGTGGGCAACGGCACATGCCCCGTGTCTTTTACACACTGCATTTATATATCAAAAGAAGATATACTGTGCATGTAGATGTAGAGAATGTCAGCGTCAGCCACCACGAAGATTCTAGAGAAGACATAGGGGTCCCGTGGTAGCGCCAAACACTGAGCTTATGTTCCGATAAAAGAGAATAAGAGTAAGAGTAAGAGGACCGAGGGAGGAGAGTACATACAAGAATAAAAGCATGTGGGTAAAGAGAGGATGAAGCATGTGATGGTGAGCAAAGTATGTAAAAGAGAGGGTCTTTTAGTTTTGGTATTGGTATTCCTATTCGGGGGACTTACTTACTTACTTACTTACTTACTTACTGTGGCACATGCTTTGATGCTTCTTGCTTCTGTACTCTTCTCTTCTCTCAAAGCTCCCAAGGCGCGTGGTAGCAGCTGAAGAAAAGTGGGGAGCGGGCACGAGGGAGATCTGCCTCCTATATGTAGCCCCGAATCTCTGCCGGGCCAACTATTACGTCCCAAGCTCGCGAGACAACTGTATCTATCGCTAATGTAGTTAAGTTCACACCAATACTGATAAACAATATTCTTAATTATTATTTTTACAATCACTTACTTTTTTTCATTGACATCCAAGTCTTCAGTGTTGTTTGTTGTGATGATATACGCTAAGTGACAAGTGCTGTGTTGTTGTTGTTGTTGTTGTTGTTGTTGTTGTTGTTATTGGTTGGTTTTAAATCAACCAATAATTATAAACTATTTTGGTAAAATAAAACAAAAGAAGAATAAAATGCCACGGGCATTTTTAATTACTCACCGACGTTACAACGGCACAGAAGGATTTGAAGATGTCGGAAGAGGTTGGTTATCAGATCACACACTATTTATAATACTTATTTTATTTTTATTTATTTATAAATTTAACGCTTACTGATGAATGATTTTAATTTATAACTATAAAGTGCTATTATTTATGGAATGCGTCAATCTCAGCTTCGACATACGAGTTTTATGTTCTATTTTTGTTCTTTCCAAAAGCAGAACGGCCATTGCACATTTATGACGAATTTTCATGCTAACTTTCATTTTTTTTTTTTTATGATATTTAAGTTAACAGTCACTTTACAATTTATTAGTTTGATTTTAACAAGCAAAATTGTTCTCAGAAATTGTTTTTAAACAATTGCATTTTTAAATTTCTACTTGTCAATTTTTTTTGATGACATTAAAGTTAGCAGTCACAATTTTTTAATTTTTTTTAAAAAACAAATTTATTCCAAAAAATTATTTTTAAAATATTGCATTTTTAATTTTTAAAAATTTCTACATGTCAATTTTTTCTTCTAATTTTTTTTGCTATAATTTATTTGTTAAAAAAATTTTTTAAGTTAATAAATGTCTATTAAATTAATTATGAAAATTAAAGTAGCAGATATTTAATAATTTTTTTAAAAAATAAATTAGTGCAAAAAAAAAAAAAAAATTGACATGTAGAAATTTAAAAAAATTAAAAATGCAATTTTTTAAAAACAATTTTTTAGAACCAATTTTTTTACATTTTTAATTTTTAAAAATTTCTACATGTCAATTTTTTCTTCTAATTTTTTTTGCTATAATTTATTTGTTAAAAAAATTTTTTAAGTTAATAAATGTCTATTAAATTAATTATGAAAATTAAAGTAGCAGATATTTAATAATTTTTTTAAAAAATAAATTAGTGCTAAAAAAAAAAAAAAATTGACATGTAGAAATTTAAAAAAATTAAAAATGCAATTTTTTAAAAACAATTTTTTAGAACCAATTTTTTTATTAAATAAAATAAAAAATTTATTAAATGACAGCTAACTTTAATGTCATAAATTAATTTCCATTTTTTTTGTCCTAATTTATTTATTAAAAAATTATTAAATAATTAAAATATCTGCTAAGTTAATTTTAATTTTTTTTTGTAGACTACAGTCCAGAAAGAGGCGTAAGAATTCCCGACTACGGTTCAAATCAGCCGACATCTGACGGAGTAAGTGATTGTGGAAGCGAGACATCCTCAGAATGTCCCGAAGAATTGTATAACTTGACAAAACTCGCAGAGGTTAGTCTTGCTGCGGCAGCAGGAACACTGATCCATCCAAATAATGTGATTTATCACCGGTCATTGTCACCACGGTGGACACCAGGTGTCGAGAACCTTCATGTCTACCGCTCATCACCCCCAGAATCGTTGCATCATATAAACTTCCATCATAACCTCAATCACAGATCTGAAAACGAGCTGAGTCTGCATGAAAGAACGAGACTATTTTTTGAAAGGATTGAAACAGAGCGAGAGATTCTCCAAGACAAGACCAAGGCTCGGTTGTCTCACTTGGACGAGTCCAAAAATTTGTCACTGCCAATTAATCAATCTCTGTCGCCGATTAACTTGCCAGCGAGAAGAATTTCTTCGGGTCAGTCGGATACCTCTAAAACGGATGACAACGAAGATCACGAGTGTCCGGATTGTGGTAAAAAATACTCAACTTCGTCAAATTTGGCCCGACATCGACAGACTCATCGGTCACTGGGTGACAAGAAGGCTCGGAGGTGCCCGCACTGCGACAAAGTTTACGTCAGCATGCCGGCTTTCAGCATGCATGTTAGGACTCATAATCAAGGATGCAAATGTCATTATTGTGGAAAATGTTTTTCACGCCCGTGGCTTCTTCAAGGACACATCAGGACTCACACAGGTAATTTTTGATATTATTTAGTAAGTATTACTTTGTCCCAAGATCCAGTCAAAAATTATTCACACGTTTGGTCAATAAAATTAGATTAATAAAATTTCAAGTAGGAATTAAGATTTAAAATCAGTTATTGTATTTATTTATTTTTTTACTTTACTTAATTTGATAATTTAAAAATTTTTTTAACAAATAAATTATGACAAAAAAAATTGACATGGATAAATTTAAAAAAATAAAACATTGAATTTTTTTTTAAACATTTTTTTTGAAGAAATTTGTAAAAAAAATCAAGAATAATTAAATTAGAACAAAAAAATATTTTTTAAAAATTGCACTTGCAGTTTTTAAAGTTTTTTACAAATGATAATTTTTTTTTTTTGTCATTTTTTTAATAAAAAAAAAAATTAAAAAATTTTAAATGTCGGCTAACTTAATTTTTATTAAAATTTAAAGTCCAATTTATTAGACAATAAAAATTTTGACAATTCAACAAATTACTCGTGCGTAAAATAACCACAAAGATTAATTGAATAATTGATTTTAGGTGAGAAACCCTTCAAGTGTACCATCTGTAATAAAGCATTTGCTGACAAGTCAAATCTCCGTGCCCACGTGCAGACTCACTCAAACACGAAGCCACACATCTGCGGAAGATGTGGCAAAGCATTCGCCCTCAAGTCTTATCTTTACAAACACGAAGAATCTTCTTGCATGCGAACTCACCATCGCGCGGACAAGAAGGAACCCGCTGGTGAACCACCATCATCATCATCATCATCACCTTCAACGCCATTATCATCTTCTCCGTCTTCAGCTAGTGCACCGACTAGACCGGCACCAGGTATCACTTCTTCGCCGACAAGTGTAATAGTACCTCGACCGGGATTTGCACTAGAGCCTATGTCAACAATAATCCGACACACCAAAAGCCAGTCCGCCGTTTCTCCTCCGACTCCTTCTGCAATTCAGGAAGAAAATCCTGCTAAAATTGGAGCAAGTGATAGCGAGTATTTATCTCGGATGGTAATTCGAACCTCGGTAATTTCGCAAAATCCTGAACATGTTCCCGGTCGTAATAAAAACGTTCCGTTTGATTTTTCAGATCCTACTAGACCGTCTGCGTTTTCGCGACCGGGAATTACTTTAAATCTCGCCATTGCTTAGTACTTATTTTATTTTATTTATTTTTCTCATTTTATTAATTTTAAGTTATTATTTAGCAATGTATGAATGAATGAATTTTTTAAAATATATTCCATGTAAGTAGAGATATTTTTTTTTAATTATAAAACAGTAAAGACATTTAATTTAATTATATATTCTCTACGTTACAAATTCCACGCAACTTCCTAATTAGGGACCACATAAAAATAGACAATATTTTTAATTAAAAATTAAAAATAAATTCATAGTGTGTATCTGCGTATTGATAATTTGAGTGAAATAATAATTAATTGTAAAGAAAGTTCGTTATGTTGTTACGTAATTGTACGTATGCTCTTCGAGGCAGCTGACGGATTAATAAAAAAATATTGTACTTTTTCATTCTCAAGGATGTTAAATAAATATTTTTCGAGTGTTTTTCTAGTCGAAACCATTTCGCAGCAACGGACTCATCTCTCGCGACTGTATTGTTTTAAAAATATATTACAAGACTATCGGTTGGGCTACGAGCAGATCTATGGCGTGCGCGGAATGATATAAAGTTTAGGTAGACTATTTTATTAATTATCTAAGGAACAGACAAATATTAGGATAAGTAATTATAATTAAAATTAATTGATTGTTTTGGTAATATTAAGGAAACTTGTGCCTATCCTAGTCAATGGATTTAATATAAGGACACATTGTAAGTAGCATTCCTACGTTATGTATATTTGATTTTTTCTAGTTTACTATATCATAAGAGAAAAGTAGTTTTAGGTGTACATATTCAACTTATTAAACTAGTGATAAGTAGTTTTAATGATTTATTTTTAGATTTTAAGCTTTTAAAAAAAAGTGCCTTACGTGGAAAAAGAAATGTTATAGATAATTTTTTCCTAATATTTTCTACAAGTCATACACAATCTTGTCAATTATTATTAAATAAAAATTTTATAAAAATATACTTACTTGTTTTTATTTATTAGAGAAAATTATTAATTATTATTTTTTCAGATGAAATTTAGGTCATATTTCATTTTTTTTTTTTTTCAACAATTAATAATAATGTATATTATTGAGAGAATAAGCAAAATTTTGTGCTCTAGATAAATAATTAAGAAATGACCTTTTATCTTGAGAACTATTAACATTTTTAAAGATATAAGCTCATTCCGATGTTACACTCATCAAGACCTTTCATTGGAGTACCCACATCAATTTTTCATATATTTATATATATATATGTCGGAGATAATATCGAGCTGGATTTTCCCAGAGATAGGAAATTCCCAATATTTCAGTTTGTCTGTTGGTTTTAAGCAAAATTGTAAAGCATAGAATATTTAATAATTATTTATAACTTAAGCCGATTATAATTTTTATGGTTATGGCGATGGGCTTGAGTCCGGAGTGACAATGGTCACCAAACGTAGCCGAGGTCACAGGATAGAAGTAAAAAGTCTACAGTTAAAGATATCGACAGACAATGAGGGCTGTTGAAATATTTTTAAGTAAAGAAGTACTTAGGATACTTTGAGGAGTAGTTCTCGTTAAGCATTGATTAAGTAAAGATCGCATACATCCTGCTGACCCCGGATTCGTTCTCGGTCTTATTCCTCAGCGCTTTTACCTTGTATATTAATTATATTTGGATAATTAATCGTAGTATTGTTTATACAAGTTAGCGTACATTATATTTCAAAATTTATATCAGTGTTATAGTTTAATTATTCTAAATTAATAAATAATTGAATAAACGAATCCAATGGACTGTACTAACGCCCCTAATAATGCTTTTCCGACATATATATATATATATATATAAAACATACATGTGGGTACTCGAATGAAAGCTCTTGATGAGTGTAACATCGGGATGAGCTTATATCTTTAAAAACGTCAATAATTAAAAATGTACAATGTAATTTAACACAAGTCATTAATTTAATAAAGCACAATGTTATTTATTTATAGTTCACAAGTTAGTCTGCAAGATTGTTAGTAATATTTTAAAAAAGATAATTTGAAAACTAAAAAAATTTTTTAAATTAAAAATAACACTATAGTGTTATGATGATAAAAAATATAAGGATTATTAAGGAAGTAAACAAAATAATTATAATTATAAAATTTTTATTTTTTTATCAACCTAAAAGTACATAATATAAATTCAATGAAAGTCAAACTTTCTACAAAAATAAGTCAACTGTATTTATGCTGTCAGCCATATAAAAATATAATAAAAATTATTTTAACTATATATTGATTCTAATAAGTCTAGTCCAACTATTAAAACTCATTAATGAATTTCAAATAATTAAAAATTTGCAATAAAAAAAAATATTAATAAAAAATTTAGTTTTTAAAAAAATAAAAAATATTTTCAAAATTAATAGATATTTCCAATTAATATCTTCGTCTCTTTTTAGTTGATCTGTCTTCGCGGTGCCTTGACTCCCGGTACCAGTCTGCCGAAACTTCCGTCCTGCCTTCTGACCTGGAGCTGTGGTGCCTCGAACTACCAGAGTTAGCTTCTGGCTGAGTTTCATAGCCGTTAGCTTGATCATAGCTATAATAATAATAATAATTATAATCATAGCTATAATGAGCATGATCATGATCATAGCTATAATAAGTATAATCATGATTATAGTCATGGTATTGCTGTTGAGGCCATTGCGAGTACCCAGTTTGCTGATCTTCATATCCCTGATATTGATAGCTTCCCCATCCTCCTTGGTCGTACCCCGATTGTTCGTACGACCCGCCATCTTGTCGCAAGTCGTCCATATTCGATGATTGTTTGTAAGAATCATCAGAATATCCGTTCCAAGCCATCGGAGTTGATTCTAGCTGCTCGTTAGGATCGCTGGAGTTAACAGCTTCTTCAGTATCTTCACCTCCGCTGGGTGGAGACAGAGAAGGGTCCTTAGCTTCCTTTTTGATTTCGTCGCTCTTACGCAACAACTTCAATTCTTTGACCGGCAATGGCATCTTCGGTGTCCCACGTTCTTTCACAACTGATATCAATTCTGGAGCATAGACAATGTACTCCCCCGTAGCTGTTATCATGGCTCCAGGAACTTCTGGACCCTCGACTACCTTGGCCATGGTCCGGGGGATCCCCGAAGCTTTTCTGATCGACGCTGGCTTCCCGTTGATCGTGAAGGTGCAGTTTTGATACCAGTGTCCCTTTTGATGGCATCGCTTACAGACGTAAGTTGAAGGCACCTTCCCCGAATTATTGAAAGGAACTTTCAGATAATTCGATGGTGCGTAAGCGTAGGTAGACTGGGCCATCATCAAATCTACCTTCTCTTGTTCGCTGCACTGCATCTCCACCAGATTTGAAGGCTGCTTGGAAGAAATCTCCGATGGCGCTGATACGGCTGTTGGAATTTCTCGTTTTCGGTGGTTCTTCGGTTCTAGCAGCGGAACCCTCATTAAGATCACACTTGAATTTTTGGGTATTAAATCTTCAGGTCCATATTCTTTCATGGTCTCCGCATCAAGAAGCTTTAAATCGAAACTCCTTTTTTTTAAATTAATCCATTTTTTTAAAATAGATATTTCATGTTTCACTTCAGCTACTGACATCGTTAGATCGTCACACGGGATTCGGTAGGTCTTGTCCTTTTCGGAGCGAAACTTGCAGTATATTGGCATGATTATTGGTTTTTTAAATTAATTATACACTTTAACTTTAGCAAACAGTATTTTAGATAATTGTTAAAGTTTATGCCACTACACTTGATTATTTTTTAACAAATAAATTTTTTCCAAAAAATAATTTATTAAAAATTGCAACTTTTATTTTTTTTAATTTCTAAATGTTAATTTTTTTTTCTATAAATAATAATTTTTGATTAATAAACTGCAGAAATATTTTTGCAACACTTGAAACTTATATTTTCAAACACCTCTGTACTTGACGAAAGATTTTGAAAACTGAAATGTCCGTTCAGGTGTAAGGGCTTTTATAGTGTGCAAGTATTAGCAATTTTACTAATGAACCTTTGGATAAAGGTGGGGATGAAATTACAAAGGGTCTATAGTCTAGACTATGAAACGTCTTTCGGTAACCGTAGGTCGAAATTTCCAGACAACTTTTGAATATTATTTACTGATCCCAATTCATGTTAAAATTGAGCCGGAGGTTGTAAATTTTTCATGGCTTAGCTTAAACAAAATGAGTTTTAAATGACACAAGTATCAATGGTTTGAATAAGGTAAAAGTAGATGTGCAAATCCTTTTAAGTAATTGTATTGTAAGAGTATTTAAATCCTATTAATGAAAATTTTAGTTTTAAAGAAAATAAGGTAACTCAGGTAGTGGGTCAAGACCTATTGTTACTGAAAGAATGCTCATAGACTAAATTATGGACTCTTAGGGTAGAAGTGAGGATGAAATGGCAAAAATTTCAATAATCGATCCTTCTTTATGCAATTCATCTCTAATTTTTGTTATAGAAGACAAAATATTCAAAGAAGGTAATAAAATTTAAATATTTTTGTTTCAATTTACAAATATTCCAACAAATCAGAGTTATTAATAAAAATTATTAATTTTTATTATTAATAAAAAATGGACCCAAAAATTATTGAGGCGTGCATGCAAGTATTAAATTTATCGGTAAAAAAATTTCAAATAAGAAATCTAGTAATAGGTAGCCGGTGTCATAAATAATAGTCAATAAAAAGCAAATTACCGAGTTTATCTCTTTTTTGTTATCTTAAAAAATTGCTGCATATTACTGGCTTGTGTTATTACAGCAAAAATGTTTTTTTCAGTATACTCAACAAATTTTCAACAAATTCTGAGATTAGAATATTTTTTTAAATAGACTAGACAAAAATAACTAAATTATATTGAAAGAATATCAACCTGACGAAAAAAAATTTCATTTTGAGTTTTTGCTTCTTCTTAATTTTTCAGAAAAGATAATTATTTATTTACTAATGAATAATTTTTACGCATTAATATGTAAAAATAGAAGACCGCAATTAAATTTTTTTAATAATGTGGAGAAAAATTTTATGTTGACATGTTTAAAAAAAATCTTCATTAAATACAAAAAAAAAAAAAAAAAAAAAAATAAAAATATATTTATAGTAAGGAGTTAAAGGACTCGTAAATAAAATAACGTTGTGTCATAATTATTATCACTTTAAAAAAATAAATTTTTAATATATTAAATTACTAGTAAAAAGTGATAATAATCGTGAGTAATGTCATAAAAAATGTACAGCACATGATTTAAAAATTTATTTAATAAAAATCACAAGCAAATTATCCTCCGGTAGAGCAGAGAATTAACATAAAAATAAAACATGATTTCCAGTGTATATTCTTAATAATTAATAATTAATTATAAATCAACCGATCTTTCCAGATCATATAATATAATGAGTGAAAAATGGCTCGTGTTAATTAATGTATTTAATTTCAATATTTACAATTAATTGCCATATCATCTACTTAGTTAATTAATTTATTACTTCCAGTACTACAGTATTTTGAATAGGGTTCATCTTTTATCTTAACCATATTTTATAATAATAATAATAATAATAATAATTAATATATATTTAAACTTTTATCCTTATTATATTATGCTTATATCACATTGTATATAAGAAAGGCACCAAATAACAAGGCTTTTTACACAAAGCCCGACCTATTCTCGCGATCACATAATCAGCAATCGCACACAGCTAAGCAATTTATTAATTTTAATTGTCAATTATTCAATTGCTTTCTTTACTTAAAAATTTACAATTTAATCCGAAATATTTTTGCAAATATTGCACTTAAATTAATTTCAATTTTACAAATTTTTTACAATAAAAATTATTAAATTTTCATCAAGTTTTTTTTTCATCTGATTATATTTTTTTACCCGGATAAAATTATGCAAGACTGATACTTGACCGGAGTAATAGAGAAGAAATAGTTGTAGTAATAGAAAAGAATTACTAACAAAGTGAGAGATGACGCGAATTTATCAAGGACTAGGCACTCAAGATCCCACCAGAGACAAATAAATTCTCGATAGAAATCTTGTAAGCAAAAAACACGATCTCGTCGACGTATTTTCATTACATTATGTAGTTAATATAAGTCTACGTTATATTATATATATATATTTAATAGTAATAGTAATAATAATAGTTTAGATTAATATTAATATTAAAAATAGTAGTTTTTAAAAAGTATTAAAATACAATAGAGTCTACGGTTTTAATCGTCTTGATGTCAACACGGTCACAGCGTTTATTTTTTTTTAAGTTTTAATTTTAAGGACGAAAGTTATCACTAGCCAATAGCTTCTTTCAAAGCAGCGAGTTGCTCCTCGCCGAGCTTAACTTTGTCTTGAATTTCTCGGCCGTCCATTATTAGTTTGGTTTTCATGGTGATGAAATGCTGGTAGTCCGCGAATTCCTCATTGTTTAAATATTTGGATAAAATTGCTGATACATTCACGCTGCGCTTGTCGATGTTGATTTTAAGGACTTTTGCATCGTGTAATTGTTCCAGTAGTTGATCTCGTTTGGCTTCCAAAATTTTCTGAATTAAAAAAAATAAATTTATTTAATTATTTTTTACAATATTAAGATATTCTTTTTAGTAGAATAAAATTATTTATTGAGTTAAGTATATTAACTTTGACTAAGGAGTAATGATAGTGATATTTATTTTTTAAAGTTAACTTTTCTTCAAAACTAATAAAGATAACAATTCTATATTTATCCATTTTTAAAATAAATATGAGTTTTCTCGGTAATAATTTTTCTTTTTAAAAAATTTTTTTCATTAGAAGTAGTTTTTAGTTATTGATAAAAAGTTAGTGAGAAATTATCTTAATTGATACAATTTTAACAAATTTACATTGTAAATTTTTAAATTTCACATAATTTGAATAAAATGTCATACAGCAAGTTAAAAAATTAAAAAAAATTAACATTGCATTAACTATTCATCATTTAAATTACAATTTAAAAATTATTCAATTCAAAGTCAATTTTTAATTAATAAAAATTATTATTTTTACATTCAGTCAGAATGTAATTTTTCAAATAATTTTTTTTGACTATTATTTTATAAAACAGACATAAAAAAAATTAGAGATTTTATTTTTTATTAAAACTATCCCTAATTTCTCGCTTAAAAATTTTTTAATTAAAAAACTTACTCTCTCAGAATGATTAGCCGGCATTCCATGAAGCGCATTTTCTGCCCTCGCAAGTCTTCCACTTAATACGACAAGAAGATTAGTAATCATTCCAACTTCTTCGACATGCAGCTTGTATTTAGAAGCCTCTGCAGATTGAGCGACTGCTGCAACTCGCGACGCAATTTTAGCCCCTAGAGTTTCATTCATTTCGCCCTCTTCTTTCACAGCTTCTTGCTCGGCTTTCAGCACCACCACTTTTCTGTCCAGCCTCATCACCAGTTCCTCCTGTAACATCCAAACAAACAATAACTTTAAAATTCACTCTTCTATTTTATGAAAAAAAAAAAAAAAAAAATATTATTGTACCTTCTTTTGCTTCAAATTATCACTATCAGAATTAGGAGGCGTATCACCGTTAGTAACCTTGACATCTCCAATATCTTGAGAGTATTGAGTTAAAAACCTGGCTTTGCCTTCGGAAGTCATCAGATATGTTGAAGTCGGTGATACCGGACTACTCGGCTCGGTAGTATTATTATTATTAGTAGAAGTAGTATTATTAGTACCGTTGTTTGGTGTCGATGGCATCTCGTTTCTGAAATAAATTATAGAAATCAATTATCCGAGCTATTTAAATGGATTTTGCCAACTTATGAATAATTTTTTACCGCTTAAATATTAAGTACAAGTAAAAGTAATAAATGTCATTACTTTTTTATCAAAACTTCCAAACAAGTGAATTTATCAAATTTAACAGATCAAAACAACTTTGATCATTTTGAGTTATTTTTATTAATATTCATTAATTTTTTTTGAAACAAATTTTATTATTGAGACAGTTTCTATTAATTAAATAAATTTTCTTTTCTTTTTACATCAAAATATCATTATTGATTATCACACTAAATCAAATTAAAAAATTATTCCATTAAAAATGAGATATTAATTTGTTTTAAAAAATAACACCGAAATTATAGTATTAAAAATTTGTTTTTAATTTCTTCATCAAATAAATATTAAAAATTACAACAATTATTACATTATTAATAAAAAAATTTTACTTTCTAACATCTAGCTAATATTTATATCTTAAATAAAAAAAAAAAAAAAAAATGTGTAAAACTGTAAAGTTATGCAAATAAAATACCATAATTAAAATTAAATATTAAAAATTAAAATATTTTAATAATTATAAATTGTTTTTTAAAAAATTTATTTTAATCTAATGTCAATAAAAAAAAAGGAAGAATTTTTTTTTAAAACACCCCCATATTAATGTATGTATGTACAAGTTTGTGTAGGTACATATAATATGTATGGTCACTTATGTTTAATAGATAAAGATAAAATCTTGTTTTAAAAAAATATATTGACAGAAGATTACGTCACCGGTGATGAATCATCATCAGTGAATCAATATGCATTATTATAAGGTAGATAATGGTATAGAGTATGTACATACACAAGTTTTTTTTAAACTGTTATATAGTGGGTGAAATAAATTTAGCGTAAGGACGAGAGAGACAGACACAAGGAAGTGACAAGCAAAGAGGATTTAAAATAATTTATCATGTTCTAAACATTAAACACTGACGAATCATAACACGTGATACTTTAGCATACATGGATGGTGTAGAATGATGTTACACTCAATTACAAACTCCATATTACTCTTAATCACTTTTATATTTATTGTTATTGCTATTGGCCTTTTATCTCGGTATTAATCGATAAACCGTGTTTAGAAGGCGTTATAAAATTGATTGATTAGGATTAACTTGTCGATAAAGACGACCGAGTGTTATCTAAATATTGTTTCAATTTTTAAATTTAGTTTTTTATTTTATTGACCGGGTGGATACTTTTGCGCACTGAATTGCAGACTGTTGACTGCAAGCTACAAGCTACAAACTGTTAACTGAAGACTAGAATAATAATATAAGAATGTTATGTACAGTATGGAGTACAGTGTAAGTTGACAATATCATTTATGGTGATGGTTGCGCAATTCTCTAGGTGGTCTGTGCACTTTCTCTCTCCTTGAGTAAGCGGCCGCAGTCAGGAGAGTTATCGAGCACGCGTGATCAGGGAACCCACCGAGATAATATGAGTTTAAAGTCCTGTATACTCAAGAGAAATGGACACTTTGGTTTTAACTTTTAGTCACGATTACGATTAATCCTTAGTACATTGTGTTGAAATTTAGCATTTTTTATTTTTATTTCCACTATTACAAAGGGGTAAATTGATATTTCTAGTCCTATAGTCAATAATTAAGAGTTTCGTTTAATTGTTAGTTCTCTTCCCGGATTTTTTTAGTAATTCTCGGTTAGATAATTCTATTGGTTTTTTTAATCTATTGCTGGGTCAGGTCTATTAGTCGATGACATTAATTATTGTATATTGTTTTACTTTTCACCTCAATTATTTTTGTTGATGTTTAGATAATTTACAAATTTTTGATGTTACTAATATAAGCAGCCGATAGTGAAACATTTTTTATTAATTGAATTAGCAATAAAAAAATATTTTTAAAAAATTGCACTTATAGTTTTTTAAATTTTTTACATGTGCAATTTTTTTTTTTTTTATTTTTTTTGTAATGATTTTATCATTAAAATAAAAAATTCTTAAAATTGTCAGCTGTTTTCTAATTTTATTTTTTTTATTTTATTTAATTAATCTATTTATTTTAATTAATTTCTGGGATTAAAATTAAAAAATCAATTGCTTCAATAAAATCCAGTATTGTAAACTGAATGAATAAAAATTGAAAAACTTAACGGTAAATCCGGTAGTAACTTTAAAGAAGACGAATTAAAAGTATGCTAGTGGAACTAATACCTACTAGCTGCAGCCAGGAAAAAAAAACAAAAGTTGACCGTGGTGAACTCTGTTCCACGTGGTTCCACGTCACGCAACAACACGTGCTACAGTTAATAAATCACAGTATATAGTACAAATAAAACTTACTTTCTATCTTCAGATCCGTTCTCCGTGGCAGTGGAAATTAAAGATGGCTCGATTGACACCAAGCGTCTTGGACGCGGCTGCAGCGTTGTCTCAACCCTGAAGAGACCCGACATGTAATCCGTCGGCTTCTTCAGCTCCGGTACTGGCACTGAAATGTGTCACCCAAGTATTTATTAGTAATTGTAATTATAACTACACACAACAGAACTTGAACTGGCTCAAGAGGAAAAATTAGATTGAATAGCTGAGCTAGTTAGCGCTCGACGTACAAGAAGGCTTTAAGAATTCCTTAATGCATTCAACAGAATTAAATGAAACATAATATAACTTTATATAATGTAATAAAATAAGCGTTTTATTTAGTAGATCGTATTAGACTTTATTAAATTAAAAGGCCGATGCACTTTGCTAGTAGGTTTTTAGCCTACGCACTCACCGTTAAGCTTCGTTAACAATTTTTTATTTACTTTATTTTCTTATTAAGAGAATCTGTCTTTTCATTTTTTGTTTATTTGAGATTACATTTTATCACATTAAAAAATTAACATTTTAATTTTATTTATTATCAGCCAAGAAAAAGTTTGAATTTTTTTAAGTAAATATTTCACGTTTTTTTAATGAAAATTTTGTTTTTATTTTTTTAAAGCAACTGATATTTAAAAAAAAAAAAAAAATTAAAAAATATTTAAAGTGAAGAATTTAATTTTATCAATTGATGATAACAAACTTTTGAATCGAATTACCGACCGGAGGTACAAATATTTTAATCCAAGACTTAAAAAATCAAGAAAAATTTTTCTAAACAAAATAACCAATTTTTCTGTTGTGTAAAATGAATGAATTAAAAAATAAATTAAATTCAAACCTAGAATCGTAACAAGTTTATCATTTGGTCCCAACTGACTGGCTAAATCGCGGCTCAGTTTTTCGCACTCAATTTCTTCTGGCAGTTTTCTTCTTGGTTCGGCAATAAGCGTATTTTCTGTGACCTCTTTCGCGGGTTCCTCTTCATCCAAAGCTTCCGTTTGAGAAGCGACGTCCATCGTCGTGGTATTGACGCGAAGAATGACTTCTGTCCTCTGCATCAGAGTGAGACCCTCGATTCCAGGCTGGGGAGAGACGCAGGGCGAGGAGCTTTTTCCCTCGATCGGAGAGTACCTCGGTGACAAGGAAGAGGAAGAGCTTGATATCTTGGACGCGCTTGATAGCGAGGAAGACCTGGAGCCAGAAGATGGCGAGCGGCGTAAGCGGCTGGTAAACAGAGTGTCTGTTTGACTGGAACCCAACTTTATCCAGGAACTCTCTGTTTGCGCGGGACTCGACACTTTACTTCGTGGAGCCGGGTAGCTTTCTTTTACGTTTTCCAGCTCGGGAAGCGATTTCCGATGCTCGCGATTTTGGAGGTTGTTTGAGTAAATTTTTGCGGGAGATGACCTTGAGTGAGTGAGGCCTTGTTCCAAGGAGGATCTTGAGGAACTGGAACTTGAACAGCTGCCGGATCTTCTGGGAACTGCGCCGCGAGATCGCAATTGCCCTTCCTCGTTTTTGTGCATTTTTGCGAACCTTGGGGATGTAGTGGGTGGAGATTTGTCCGTAAATGGCGAAGATGATGTCGAGGTTGAGGTTGATGTTGATGTTGATGTTGAAGATAGGGAATTCTCGTGGTCTAAATCGGTGGTAGTTCCCGTTGTCGAGTGACGCTTTTCGGTTAAAATGTTTCTACGGTTTAGTAATTCGACGTTTCTTGATGTCATTTCAATTGTTGCGCTTCTTTCACGGTAAAAATCTTCTATTCCTATAAAATAAAACAAAATTTATTATATAATTTTCTATTAAATTAATTTTTAAATTGACACTTGATAAGGTAAAATACCTAATTAGTGGCATCTCTAAGCCCTACATAGAAAAAAAATGTTCTTGAATCAAGTATATAATTTTGAAGAACTTAATATTGTTGATTTGAGTAGAGAAATTCTTGATTTAAGGAAATTTTACTTGATTCAAGACAATTACCCTTTTCAAAATTATATTCTTGGTTCAAGAATTTTTCTTTTGAATCAAGTTAATTTTTTTTTTCAGTGTATTTAGTGGCGCTTTTTATTTCAATTAAAAAATGTTTTATTTAGAATAAAAATTGAAAATTTTTTGGATCTAAAGATTAGAAGTAATATATTTATAATAGAAATTAATGATTTCATTAATTGAATAAGTACCAAAATCAAAGAAAGTACCAATAATGAAATCCCCGTCACTAATGGGATTTTTTCCCTATTTCTTATTTTTTTTTTAGATAATTTTTATGAAAAAAAGGCAAAGATGTATATTTTTTATGCCAATATTTTCTTTTTAATATTTTATTCATCTTTTTTTTTTTTAAAATAATTAAATTGTCAAAAAAAATTATATCTTAATAAAAAATATTCATTTAAAGACACAGTTGGCTCCTTAAAAAAAAAAAATATCATATAAAATTACCATTTTTAGTCTCACAATTGAGTAATTCAGAATCTTCAATAGCTTCACAGTTGGCAGCAAGCTTACGACGTTCTCGTTCAAGCTGTCGGTTTCTGTCATTCAAAACTTGAACACTCTGCGGCGACACGCGCTCCTTAAGGTCCCTCTTGATATTATTATTATTGTTATTATTATTATTACTATTATTGTTATTGTTATTACTACTATTGTTATCGTGGTTATTATTATTGTGATTGTTATTGATGTTGTTGTTGCTTTCAGATCTGGGTCGCGTGTCGCTAGCCTGCAGCTTTTTGCTGAGTTCATGAGACAGCTTACCCATTACCTCGACCGAGTGGGCGTTCGTGCGCTCTTCGATGCGGTGATGAAGAGCGTCGACGCTGTGAGACTTTGGCAAGTCATTGTGACTTGAGTTGTTGGTATTGTTATTATTATTATTACTATTGTTATTGCTGATATGATTATTGTTGTGCAGCGGATGGTGCGGCGTAACCCGGAGCAAAACTGGATCATCCCGGTCCCGAGGCGGTGGCCAGTCTTCCAGCCGCGCGGTCGGTGACATTGTTCGCTTGTAACTTCCTTCGCTGTCAGGAGCTCCGCGTTCACGTTTGTATGCCAAGTATGATGCCTTTGATTGGCTTCTGGAAATATAATTATAATATTTATTGTTATTAATTTTATTTAAGAGTCCAATTTTCAATTTTTGTCCAATAATTTTTTTATTATTTGACAAATTTCATTAATTTTAATAGTAGTTAGTCAAATTTAATAATTTATTTCAACGGATAAATTAAATATTGATAAAAAATAATTATCAAAACTTTTTCCTAATTTATAATAATTGCTACAATTTAAAAAATTAAACGCTAGTTTTTTGTAAAAAAAATTAGCATAAAAATAAAAATTTTCAAAGGCAATAACTCGTTTTTTTTTTTTTCCAAAACAGTATCACATTTTGCCTGTAATGCCCTTATATGACCGCGGTGAAAGGAGACGTCACACGAATATCGTGATCGGCATCTAAAAGAACTGGATAGAATGTAGAGTAACAATAATTCTTGTTTCGAAGATACAATGCAAGGACAGTTTATATAATTTACAGTCCGATGCTAAAGTTTAAAGTTTAAATCTATCTAGCACAGTTGCAAGAGCTTCGTTTATTACTAGATGACTTTGCACTTGAGTATTGATTAACTAACTAATATAATAAATAACAAAATATATTAACAATAAACACAAGCCGATACAGATAGAACTAAAAATAATCCTAAAATCCTACGAACCAATTATATATTATTATTTATTACTTTATTACATAAGTCATTAACGCGCCGTTAAATACTTGCGTTATCACACGATCAACCTTTCTTAATTTTTTATTATTATTTATGTGTTACATATTACATATTATTTTTTTATAATCAATTAACTACTGATTCAATCACCTGATAATTATTAGGATCGATTGACAATCCCCGGTAATGATTGTTTGGTAGATAAAATTAATTAAATGTATTTTATGCTTTTTAACGTGGGTTCAGATTTCAATTTTATCAGCAAGTATTGCAAAACTTGTTCTTTTAATTATTTTTTTTTTTAAAATAGCTTCAGGGCATTCTTAAATTAGGTAATCAAAAAATTCTGAATACTAATTGCTTGATTTAAGGTGAGAAATTTCTCATTTAAAATAAAATCACCCGTATAATAAAAAATCTATAAATCGAGCAATATTTTTAAATTGAAATAAAGTCATAAATTAATCAAAACTTATCATCGCAATAATTTCTTAAAAACAAACCTCGTAAATTCTCCACGATTGATAAAACAAATAATAACAACAACAACCGCAATAATTATTACAAAACAAACACAAGCAATAAGCGGTGTGATGATTTTAAAATGATATAACCTTTTTGAGATCAAGGAAAGTGTTGTCGAAGGATTTACGAGCTTGTGTGAATTGATATTGATAGCTTTGTTCTCAGCAACAAACAATGCAGCCGGTGACGGTGATCGCTGATGTGACGTTTGATTAATCGAGTGGCATTGATCGATCGACTCCACAATGTTTTGGCATTAAAATAAATTTTATTCGCCACAGTAAGTATACCTACAATATATTGCATCGAACAAAGCTCTGGAAGCATCAATACAAAAGCTATCGGGCATCGAGCTCACTTCTGCCCACATGATACTTAGCACATACAAAATTTACAGAGGACAGAGCAGACATACCGTCGAGAATATCGATTCGCACAATGAGAACCTGGCAAAAAACAATTATTTAATTCAGATCACGCACAGGCGGTGTAGTGTGAAATTGTGCTGGTTAAACCAACCACTGTATGTATTATATGTGTACATTTATACGAACAAAACAGTTTTTCATTCTGCAAGTAAGTCTCTTCTCTATACTACACATTTGAAGTCTCCAGTGATATGAGTTGTATTATAGACAACAACGTATAAAATCGGCGGATTAATTCCTGAAAAATCTATTCAAGTCACGTACGGACTTCCTTGTGCCTTGTGTAGTGTTTCGATGGTAAAGTCGCAAATATCGTCGCTAAGAATTACTGTCTTTAATTCTATTGAACCACTAGAATGAGTATTGATGTGTAAATGTATGTGGCTCTTTGTTCGGCAGCTTATCATGTCGTATATATAATATATACACCTTAACACTGAAAAGAGAAGACAAGGATCGATCTCGAGTTAATATTAATGTTCTGCTGGAATTTTAATCTCTTTATTAAGCCTGTCTGCTATCAAGAGACATCGTGACTACTGTGCTGTATGATGTCCACCTGTATTTGTTCACCTTGTACGTGTGCATGTACGCGACCACAATATCTTGACAAATAACTAACTAAAAACAAATTTTAGTGGTGTAAAAATTTTTTTCTCAAATTCAACACTAAAATTTGTGTTGATAGCTTTTTTTACACAAACTTTGTGTTAATTCAACACAATTCGTGTGGAATTATTAAGTAAAACACGCGTTCAAATTTTAAATATTCTAAAATAAAATTTTTATACTTTATTTTAATCAATCAAATATTAAGAAAATAATTTTCTTGAATTAAGAAATTTGTCATCTTTTCAAAACTTTAATTTTTAATTTACTGTTAAAAAAAATTATTTTGATTCGAGAAAAAATATTTTGAATCAAAAAAATCATTTTGGAGCAATTACTCTTGTTCAAAATAAAATTTATACGATTAAAAAATTTTTCTTCTTAATTTAAAATGATCTTTTGGTCATTTTTGGAAAATTCTGTCAATAGACTCATTGATTGTTAACAAATAAAACCAAAGTTGGCTTGCAGACGAGGCTCTAATTCCCAGCGGAAAGAGCGCCACGCCTACCCTCGGCCATTCTTTCTTATTCTCGACACAGTGACTGACGAGGATATATTTAGGATATATTGTTAGTGTTACTATTGTTCTGAAAGCGGGTTTGTGCCTGACGAAAACGAAAACGCTAATTTACGTGACGTTTGTCACCCGGTCCAGCCTGGATCCCTGATACTCATAACTCAACGAGTTTCTCGTCTTGGCTTTAAAAGTTTACAAGAAACAGGCTGCCACGTGATCAGGGTTCTTTGACCTCCTTAAGTCATGATGCCCATCTCGCTAAAAAATCTTTTCGTTTATGGCTCTTAGTTTTTTGAATTTACTTAAATGAGGAACGAGTCATTGTCGATTTCAATCAAAGGAACGGGGAGAAAAGAATCTCAATTTTTTTTTTTAATTCAATAATTAATGCCGTTTTTTTCCTTTAAGAAAGTCTACCTGCGCATGCGATGCGGAACTTGTATTTTTTCCGTGTAAGTGTCAACAACTTTTCTTGTCGGTAAAAAATTTTTATTCAAAAAAACCATGTTGGTTAATTTTTTATCTTTTTTATACTGATCAAGATATTTGTCGTTTGTCAAACAATTTTTTTTTATAAACCATCACTGTTTTAAACTTTTCAAGTATATAATTAAATTTTTTTAATGCATTCGCTCCTTTTTTGCTTTTTTGATCCATTAAAATTAAATTTTTCAATGAAAAAAATTTTTATCAATCATTAAAAATTTTCTCTAGATACATAATTAAGAAATTACCCTGTATCTCGTCAACTATTGACATTTTTAAAGATATAAGCTCATCCCGATGTTACACTCATCAAGACCTTTCATTTGAGTACCCACATCAATTTTTCATATATTTATATATATATTATATATATGTATATATGTCATATATTTTATATATATTATATAAATGTATATATGAAAAATATATCAAAAATGCATGTGGGTACTCAAATGAAAGCTCTTGATGAGTGTAACATCGGGATGAGCTTATATATTTAAAAATGTCAATAGTTAAAAAAGTACCGTGTAATTTAACAAAAGTCATTATTTAATAAAACAAAATTTTATTAATTTATAATTAAAAAACAAAACAAATAAATTACAGCAATTCAAGATGAGAGACTGACTTATAATTAAAAATAGATCATCCATTAATGATAGATAATCTAACAAAAAAAAATAATGGAAAAACTGAGCTGGCTTGTATCAGTGCAAGCCGAGATCAACGAACTGAAGAAAAAGTTTAAAATAAATTATTACGCCGGTACCAAGGTTATTTTCACTTTTAAATTTAACATACAATGTGTATATTACTAAGTAATGAGTAATAATAATGATTTGATAATGATAATAATAATAATAATAACAATTATTTTATCTCTGGTATTAGCGATTCCTTAGCATACCACTTAACTCAACAATCCCAAACTCTAACATATGTTTTGATAAAAATGCTGACAAATTGTTTTTTCATGTCGACTATGTAATACCAAGGACGCGGGAATTGTTTTAGTTTCTTTTTAAAAATTGGGTCGAGGTTCCCGCACTTATTTCCTGTCCCTAGGCCTACGCCGGTTCGCATTACAAATATTAATTACCTCAAACAATACCTATTTTAAATATCACTGCTTCTATTCCATCTAACACACGGTATATTTATTTAAACTACTGTCACTATTATTTTTAATTTAATTAATGCCGAGTGGGATATCAAATCATGGGAGTTATTAAATTCTAATGGTGATCTAATTACGGCTTTTGAGAATATAATGGAGAATGGAGAAGGAAAAAGAGTCATTAGTAATTAGAAATTACATTTTATTTGCTGAGTTTTTAAATGTGAGATATGATACTTGTAATTATTATTATTGTCTTCAGTTACTTTTAATCTATTTGTAAATTACACACGGGCTTTGTATTTAAATTTGTGGAAATTGAGTAATAATTATGGGTAAAAACTTGGAAAATTAATTGGAAATTCTTTACAAAAGATACTTTCTATGTTTTGTTAAAAAATTTTGGATAATTTTTATTTTTAAGATCTAGAAAACTTCTTAATAATTATTTTAAGTAATTTAATAAGGCAAAAATATGTTTGTTATTAGTTACTCATTCTTTTAATGAAGTAATTGCGTTGCGTCACTTAAATTAAATCTAATTGATAGAGATGTTACACATAAAATTATGATTACAAGTTGTTATTTGTTTAATTAAATTAAATAAATACGATTAAATAAATTTTTGAGCCAATGTTTTAAAATTTTATGAGCTTTATCTAAGATTGAAAAATTTTTTTTCTTCTTACAGTAGTAAATAGCATTAATTTTATCTACAGATTAAATTCCTCAGTATGAATAATTATTTATGAAATTGAAATTATCAACTATGTTTTTTTTTTTTTTTTTATTTTTTTTATACTATTAGTAATTTTTTTCGCTGTAGAAAATTAAAAAAAATCATTTCCGCATTGTACATAAAAAGAATCAATAAGAAAATTAAAAATTAATATTAAATAAATTTTTTATAAAATCTCGTTTAGTATCACAAGTATGAGCGAATTATTTAATTGATGTATAAGAAATTCATAATATTTATTTATAAATACAGTCGGCATTAAGAATAGAAAATTATGAGACAGTCAACGTGAATAAGAGCCGCAATGTAATTACAGCAAACCGCATTGTCGGGTCGTATACTCGTTGATTATTGCGCAATCGTTAAGACTATTTATGCGTGCTGTTTTGTCTTTTCTGTGGACATATACATATACAAGAAACCAAACATCACTTTTTTATTTATAATATTTATTTATTTATGTATGTGTAAGCCGTAGAAAAAAGAAAGACCACGATGACTAGTTTCACGAGGCGAAGGTTTTGACCTCTACCTTTATGTCCTCGGCATCTTTTATCTCTGCAATAGTATAAGTACTTACTCTACACATAACAGTTTGTTAAATACAAAAAACGAAACAAGGATCGAGAAGGCGAACTCGAACAAAAAATCTGCTTAAAAGTATGTGCCAGTGACCATATAAAGTACTTGAGAATATACATTTTTGGCACTCAAATCACGTTTTACTTTTCGAGATTTTGTTGCTGAAATAATAAGTCTTTTCGTACATATATATTTTTATGTCGATGTACTTGTTTGTCTGTATATATGTATGCCTACATTCCGGTTTGCTAGTAGATTACCACTATTACAATTTCTCATAATAATATATTATTATCGCAAGTCTATTACGGTTATTATTATTATCCATTATTATTATTTTTATTTTTATCCAGTCAGACAATTTCTTTCCGCCGTTATATCATAATATCAAAATAAAATAGACAATAAATTATCTAATTGAATTGCCTATCAAATTGACATATCTTTTTACTTTAAATATAAATTACCTTTTTTTTTCCTTCCAAGGCAATTTTAAAGGATGAAAAATTAGACGTATAAAATAAATTTATTTGAAATTTGTTTTTATATTAATGAGAATATTTTTTTGCTGGTTTGTTTAAATTGGCAATAACTTTAAAATTTTTTTAAACAACAGTCAAGATTATTTTCTTTAAATTTTATTGCTTAAAAAAATTTTTTAAATAGTTAATAAAGATTTAAAAAATTTTTATTAATGGAGCAAAAAGAATTTTTTTAATATAAAATATTTTGTTATGAAAAAAAAGTTGACTAAAATTATTCAGACATACTTTACTTATTTGTATAATTTACAAGCACAATTGTTGAATTGTAAAAAATAGAAATTAGATGATAGTTAATAGAAGTGGACTGTTTGATCGTGGATTGGTTGTCTCACAGTCAGAATTAGATCCATATACATTTATATTTATGTCAAATAGTAAATGATGCCGTTAATGTGTTGTATGTCGGTTGTTTGTCCATTTGTCCGCGTGCCGTACGTCGTATGTCCGAGCAGATTAATGTATTAAAACTGTGTCAAGAGAGAAACTTTGCTCTTGTTTAATAAAAAAAAAAATAGTACCTACGTCCTCGCGAAACGTCATAAAAAATCTTGACACGTTTTATTTGGGTTTCTTAAGGAGTTGAGTGTGAATGGAGACTAATTTAACGTCGACGTTAATGACCAAATACTTTGACAGAAAAAATAAGGAAACGAAATTATATACCGTTTATTTTGAGAACACACTTGTAATTTATTATTTATAATTATTGTTTTTTCAGGCTGATTAATGGGTTGCGCCGTAAACGTTAAGATAATTGATATTTTGTAATCCTATTTCCATTTCATATTTTGTTTTAAGAAAACATACGGATAGAAATAAGTGGGTAATATGACCGAGCAGATAATTATATTTCTTATAAGTTTTCTTTGTTAACTATGTCGTTCACACCTCGCGGAAACATATTAAGGCCAGAATTAATTCTGGTGTTATGTTCATGTGTGTTTGCTATTGCGAAGGTGTTAAACTCATTATTTTCTTTATAAAAGTACTTTATTATTTTTATCCTATTATTATTTTCTTTGACAATATCTTTTTCAACCGGATACAAGTTTAATTATTTATGAAAATAATTTCATGGGTCGTTCAATATTAAATTAAAAATTTTTTCAAGAATTTAAACATTATTTTTTTTTTTTTTAATTAAAATATTATAAATTAATGCGCAATATTTAAAATTATTTTATTAAAAAACTTTAATTAACAAGCTATATCTGACAATTTTATATTAATAACCTCGACATGAATCTAATTTTTTTTCATATTTTTGAATACATTATTACCTAATAAGTCCAAAAATTTAATCCTTGAATTATATTAATGATAAAAAATATGTCTAAATAAAATTAAAATTGGTCATTAATTAAAATTGAGTGTTTACTTATTAAAACGACTAATTACTTGTGATTAATCTTTAAAATTCTTTTTATTAAAAAAAAAAAAAAAAAACAGAGCAAATAATACTTTCTTGATTATTCTCATTCACTATCAGCATCACTCTCTCCGTTACTCTATTTATCCGCGTCAGAAAGATCCTTAGGCAGTTTTCTGGACTGGACATTCCACTCGCACCCATTACCCATTGGCCATGTATCTCCTCAGACTCAACTGCTACAATAAATCCACAGTACAGCGTGGAGATGATAGAGAAAACACGGAACCAAGAGAAGGGACGGCCTTCGTAAATATGCGAGCCGTTTAACAACTTTAATTACTATGTCGCGTGAAACATGTACTGTGGATCTACAGTTTACCAAGTATAAAAAAACGTAACTCTCGCTTTGCCTTTTTACTATCTAATTTTTCACTCGCACGCACCATTTTTTTTTTTTTTTCAGCTATCTTTTAATTCTCTATTCTCCAGTATATAGAGTACGAGCGTCCTAATCATCATAGACATAGAAGCCTAAAAAATATAAAAAATAAAAATAATCGCGACATGTTGTGAAGTACGAGTTGACACGATAACGAGCAGTTGCCATGCGGGTTGATAAAAAGTTATTAAAGTCAATGAGACCTTCCCACGCTTGGAATTTTAGTTAAACTAAAAAGTTTGAACACTTGTTACCAGTTACTAGTTTTAGATAGACTATCGCAAACATTCCCCACTATTGATCGGTTAATTACACGCTTTGGTAATAATTGGTGTCGAAAAAGTAATCATCATTATCGGTGATTAAATTATAATTATCATTATCATTATAATTAGTCACCGCGTAAAGCAATAATAAAATAAAATTCAGTAACAATGTAATTAGTGTTAATAAATGATAAAAATGTGTTTTAAATTAATGTACGCCTCAGGTATGAGTGCTAATACAAGTTAAGGAGAAACGAGTGGTACGTGTTATATGATGATATGACACTTGAGACTTGACTAGAGACAGGAAAAGAATAAAAAGGATAAGACCGGAGTTATGACAAGTGAGATAGCACTTAACTCAAGTCAGCTATACTGCGACTAGTGTAGTGTACATGGAATGTTGTACGTACGGCTTGTAAATAGTTAATTGCTTCAGTTGGTTAGAGTAATTTAAACCCACACCTCGTAATAAAAATACCCGATAGATTATATTAAATAAAATCTAAACTAATAAATAAGCAGACGGTTCTTACAAAGTTCTCACAGATTCTAACTCTATGTTGCATACTCCAGGAAGTTTTAACTTTTGCATCGATGGTTAAAGAAATAAAAGTTAAGGAGAATTTATTTTTGCAAAAAATTTTATACTTGGAGGATATTTTTTATGTTAATAAATATTTATTAATAGTTGATAAGTAATTTATTAATAAATACACTTTCCTCCTAAATTAATATTTATTGAATGTCAAAAAATATTTTTTAAAATTTAATAAATTAAATATTAAATTATTAATAGTTAATAAATTTTTCTATCAGGTAATTAAACGAATAAAAGATTATTTGTTGGTGAAAAATTTTTTTAAATTATTATTTAATATTTTTAAGGATAATTTAGTACTTATTATTTATGTTATAATCAAATAAAAATTAATAGGCTTAATAATAAATTTTTTTTTATTTAAAAGCTCGTTTAATTTTTGAATGATCGGTAAAAAATTCATTAGATTTTATGTAAATATACCCAACAATTATGTCAAAAAATTTTGATGTACACTGTACATAATACCATATGGCATCGTAATCATATAATTCAATTAGCTCCCTAGAAATGTGAACTTTAAAGTCGGTAATACAAAATCAATATAAAAAAACTAAATAAGCAGCCATTGAAGCGAGGAGAGATATACGTCGGTAATAAATAAAAATTAAAATTGGTAATTCGTAGTATAGTATCTTATATCTTAATATGCTTTATATAATAAATCGATCTAGTTTATTTATACCTTAAACGTGGGAGGTATTTCTTAGCGAATAGGAAAAGTTATAATCTGTAACGAAACATCAATTCTACTCTCGAATTCTGTTGACATCCTATATAGTAAGAGTCAGATAAATACGATTACCGATCTTAACCGTAAAAAAAAAAAAAAAAAAAAAAAAAAAAAAAAAAAAAAAAAATCAAACTGTAGGAGTTTGTAGATTAAGATGACTTAGAACTTTCTTTCTCAATGCAGGAAGATCCGATTGATTATATTTTAAATAGGATTAGTGATCAACCGTCAACTCGACTCGCGTATACTCAGCATCAGCTGACGTAGAGATCTCTCGATCTTTAAATCGCGACAAAAATCGCGAGCCGACACAAGACACAAGATCGCGGGACACTTTCATCTAAGAGGTATTTAACAATCGGCAAGCATTTACATTTGTATTTTTATCGAATAATGGTACCTACTATTTTCACTATTTTCGCAACCTCGCTATTCAAAACTGCTTCCATTATATTAAATTACCTACCGGTACTGTTTACTGTATATTGTATACTGTATATAATACCGACATTCCGTATAATTTTGTCCGTTTCATTTTTTTTTCAGGCCCCGCAATTCCTAATACGACCGGGTGGAAACAACCGATCGATGCAAAACATAACACGGTTCGAGTTACATTACACAAAAGACTCGACAATTTACAAGACCAATTGCCGGCATACCATTATTGTTGTTCTTATTTTTCTATCACTTTGCTCAATATCTATCTGATCCTTTTACTATAAATTCATGATTCCAGGAAAAAAATTTATTTTTTTTCTGTTTAAAATTATTTTTATTTGTAATGAGAAATCGTATCCTTGAACGCGGATAATTAACAATTATTTTTATTCAATTTTATTGCCGTGGAAATATTCAACTATGATTTAAGTAAAAAGTGTTGATTGTTGCAAAATAACTCAACAATTATGTTACCGAAAATTAATAATCGTTTTATTATAAATTACTGGTATTACTTTTGTCAGTGTCAAATTAATTAGGAATTTTTTTTAATGGAATTAATATTTAATATTTAATTGTATGATTTATAAATAAGGTTATAAAAATATTATCTTTAAATTAATCCAGTTGTTTTTCATTACTATTTGTAATTATAAGAAATAAAAAGATAAAATAGTGCTTTAAAAATGTATTTTTAGGAATCACAAGACGTCTGTAATCTTATCGAGTTGTATCAGTACAGATTACGGCGGTGAGCAAGAGCGAGAGTAAGATTAAAGTATATTAATATATATATTAATATATATATGTATATTAACTGGACTCAAGTGGTAAAAATTGCAAATTAACTGCGCTTTAATAGCGTATAATGTATTATTATAATACTAATAATAGCAAATCATTAAGTTCAAGTGGGTTATTCACCTGTCCGGAGAGTAACCAGGTGATCCAGCTGTGCCAGATGCACTACAGACACTTTTTCTTAGTACGTAAGTCGTATTCGCATTATTTCAATCTCACTGCACAGCTACTAAGACTTAATATTAAAACCGCGAATTGGGCGGAATCAAGAAATGTTTAATAAAAATAATTAAAGAATAAATGAAAACATCAATTCACTCTTGGTTCTATTGTTTTATAATTTATATTTTAATCTTGCCGTTGAATTCAATTCCGAGGTGATACTGCAGTTATATTTATAAACATTCCGTTGTAATAATAAGTTGCTTTATTATTTAATTTACTCGTCTGAGTTAATTTCAACTTTGTATTTATATATACTTGGATTAAGGCTTTACTGAGCTCGATTTTTTATTTTTATTCATGTATTTGTATCTGAGATTATGACGTTGAATTTTATAATAATAATTAAGAATTTATTTATTAAATAATGACTTTTGTTAAATTGCACTGTACTTTTTTAAATATTGATGTTTTTAAAGATATAAGCTCATCCCGATGATCTACTCATCAAGAGCTTTTATTTGAATACCCACATGCATTTTCATATATTTATATATATATATATATATATATATATATATATAAAATATATGAAAAATTGATGTGGGTACTTAAATGAAAGGTCTCGATGAGTGTAACATCGGGATGAGCTTATATCTTTAAAAATATAAATATCTCACAAGATAAAATGAAATGAAGATGACAAAAAGTTTAAAAAAAATAAAATTCAATTAATTTGATCCTGGAATCTGAAGTAGCCTGAAGTAACGGATAAAATTCGGATTACAGATTCATTGATGATCTTTTTACAGAATAGTTAAAACAATTAAAAATAAGGAAAGATAAAGAGTGATTCGAAAGGCAGTTCCGACAGTTTACAGCAGAGAAATAACGTACGCAAGTAATAAGACGTTTTAAATGGTTAAAGAAAGAAGCTGAAGTACTAGTCTCGTCGGAACTTCTCGGACCTAATTAATTACAGTCCCAGTATATATACTAGACTATGTACAGTATACAGGAGAGTAAGAGACATGAACGTTAAACGTTTAACGAGGAAGTTACATTAAGTGAAATAGCGATAGAACGGTACAATAATTTGTAGAGCGACTTATAGGCGCCAGCGGATTATTTAATATTCTCTCACTTGTGTGCAAGTCAAGTACAAAGAAATCGTTTGATCATTGACGCGCCCATTTCTACGAATATTTTTTAGCATTGCGTCACCACACACCATTACTAGCATCCTTTTATGTTATACTTAGTATTGATGTAAGTTGCAGTAGAGCTATCTGTGCAGTGGTGCTGGTGTAAGATCTGTTCTAGTATAGATCTTTAAGTTAAGAGAGAGAGAAAGTTCGATGTAATTGGGCGGCAGGTTGCAATGATCTAATCGGACATTAATTGGGACGTGTTTATCTGGAGATCTAGGGATCATAAGAAACCCTCCACCACTCTATAGAGTTTACTTGCATATGTTTATGTTTATAAATGTGTAATTATATTTTTAAAGTTGGGATCAAGGTGACTGCAATTAGCTTCCCCTTAAGTGAATGCCGATAATAAGAGTAACTACCGTGGATAGCGAATAAATAGTAGATGTAATTTAATGTAATGTTATTTAATGATTGTTGTTATTAATATAAGACGAGCTGGTGCCTGCGGCCCTGAGGTGAGCCAGTATATTTTTATTCTACCCGTACGATTGTGTAATAGACAACGAATGATTTGTAGAAGGACGTTCTTATAAAGATAAGATTATGTTTTATGATTAATAAATAATTAAGCTTATTTCATTATGTTTTTGCCAATTAATAACATAATAATACTTGTTGGTTTATTCTTGGTGTTTATTGCATAATTTATACTGTTCAATGATTTTTTATTTTATTTAAAAATAAGAAACTTAATTCTTACATTTTGGAATTTACAGTAGCGCTCAAAAGTACTTTAACTATGTCAAAATACTTTTGAGCAACCATTTTTCTAATATTTTAATAAAAATTAAATTTTCTTTTGTTACAAACAAGGACCACTTTGACACTATTCTGTAGATTATTCAAAAACTGTTAAAAAAATAAATAAATAATTATTGTGTCTTATATTTATTTTTAATTAAACCATTAAATATATATGAAAATGAAGTTAGCTGACATTTCAAAATTTTTAGAAATTTTTTATTGAAAAAATTTCAATTAAACTACGAAATAAATAAGATTGTTAATTGAGCTCTGAGTCAAATTTCAATTAACAATTGAAAAAAAAATTTCACAATTTTAAAAAATTTTGAAAAACTATAATGATGCAATTTTTTAGAATATCTTTTTAGTTGATAATTTATTCAAAAAAAAAAATCAAAAATTTTTAGACATCTGCTAACTGCAGTGTCATTAAATATATTTTTCAAAATATTTTTGAGCGCTACTGTATAAAAATTTTTTGAAATTTTTTTTTTTTTAATAAATAATATTAAAATTAAAGATTCTCGGAAACATAAATCATAAGTAACAAGCACCTTATTATTTATACCTTTGCATAGGTGCAGAAATTTAAGACGAGTTAATCCTTTAATGCAAAACAATGACGAGGTGAACGGGATCGAGGGAGTTTACGTAGGAGACGAGTTTTCCCAGGCTGTTCCTCCTTTCGCGGCATTACCTTACCTTACATTGCACTCTACTACAGTACAGTAGGTGAGGTCAATTTGCTCGTATTCGTTAAATAAAACCCACGTCGTCTACCACGTGGTTATCAATAAAATAAACTCAGCCTGAGCAATACTTAACATTTAATTACACTTTCCAGATTAAAAAAAAAATTTTATTACAAATACCAAAAATTAAATTGTAATTAAAATGTTTAAATTACCAATCGAATAATTTCTCATTGTAATCACCTCTTTATTAATCTTAATCACGCTTTTATACTAATTAATTTAGTGCACTCGGTTGTATTTAATTACCGATAATCGATGATTGATAATTGATAATTGTCAATTAAAATGAATAATAATAACTCTTACATGCATGAATTAATCGTAATATTTGGTGCGGTGTTGCACAAGTAATGGATGTATACTACACGTATATTCAGAGGAATAAGAGTCAATACAAGAGTACCGAGGAAAGTAATAAATATCGTTGTTGCCGATGTTTGTTTAGTTGGTCGTTAGTACATATTTCCTTGGGGATTGATTTATCGCAGCATTAATTTTAGTAGTAGCAAAAAAAATGAATTTTTATCCAGCGTAAGTTGATAATAAATTTATATATCAGCCCAGGATTATATCACAAAGGAGAGGTAGCGCGTTATTGATCAGACGGAATAGGATACCGGCGGACTACTATACGACAAAGAGCTACTAATACAAAAAGGAGGATAGTATAAGTTGTGGATGTACTCGACAGACAAATAAATAGTAGACAGTATAAGTAGATAAAGACAGTTTTACAGTTGGTCACGCATCGCGAAAGCTGAGCCACGTACTCATACTCATATCAAGTGTACAACCACTTCAAGTATAGGCTTCTAAAAGATCTACTGGCTAGACTTTATGTTATATCTGAATCTCTATCTGTATCTGTATCTGTATCTGTATCTATTTCTCGGCGTTTGCTTTACTTTGACTCTTATTTTATTTAATTCTCTTTGTTGAGCGCACACCGATACAATATTATAAAAGTGAGGTCACCGTAATGTAACCATTGCAATCATTCTCACCAATTATTACTCTCTTATTAGTTATAACGCGATTTTATTTATTGCTTTATTTTTGCGCGTGGTTTATTTAATATTTGGATCTAAATTTTTGAGCAAATCTTCAATATTTTGCCCAGAGTTTTGAGTTCAAATTTTTTTATTTGCTCCAAAAATATTGTAACATTAAAATTCGATTAGATAGAATAAAATTGATAAGGACTATTTTTATTAAATTTAATTTCCTACAAAAAAGTCTCATAATTTTTTTTCTATCTTCAATTTTTCCCCTACAATTTTAATTTAAAAATTTTATCATCATGTTTAAATATTTTACCTGCGAATGCGAAATTTATTGCTCCCAAAAACCATTGCGTTGATGCTACACATTAGGTTGTTGTAAAATCCAAAATTGATCATTGATTGCAATACAAATAAATAATACTTCTTCAATTCATCATCAACAAACAAAAACAAAATCAACCACCAGACTGTCACATTTGACACTAAGACACTTTAGTAACCCGAATTTTAATCAAAGTACCACAGGAACCACCCCCACACTATTTCCCCGAGACATTTAAAAACAATCTATCAAAAATGATTAATTTAACCAGAGGGGTAAAAAAAGTGTCAAAGTAAATTACAGGTAACCAGTATCTAGCATTAAATTATCACGTGCAAACGGCGCGGGTGCTGTCAACCAAGTGAGCACGATCTCCAGAGAAGTACGAGTGCCACGGGCAAAGCGCAAGCGCTTCGAGGCGAGTGTAATAATGAAAATAATGTGGAGGGGCCCGTGTACTCTCAAGTATATAAAGAATATTATGCTTTACTTTACTTTACTTTACTTTATTTCGCTTCGCTTTGCTTTATATTAGCTGATTGGAGCAACAAAGAAAGATCGATCTGAGTAGAGCAAGGGAAGAAAAATATATAATGTTTCGATCATTGGATCAGCAGGAGACGAGTTTGAAATCACGAGCACACAATATGACGTTGTCTTGTGTTACTAAATTTCTCGATACGATTATAGATGGCTATACAATGAGAATTGTACGTGCTAGAGGGAGATAGACGGCGGTTTATTTAGTTTATGTTTAAAAGTATAGTACCAATGGGACACGTCACGACAAACTGCGTCGTTAAATGATATCACGAAAATCTGATAAGTAATAAGTAAAAGCATTGACGTTTTGTTTATAAATTTATGATTTTTCAAGTCAAGTAAAGTCAATTTATGTCAATGTATACGAGGGATAAAGGTCTGATGTGACTGAGTGAGATTTTATAAGTTAGCGCGACACAATAAATAGCCCAGTTAAGTTAAGAGGGAATAAAATAATAAATAGCTTGTTCGATCGTCCAATCGATAAGTCAGCTGTCTTAATAATGTAATTAATGTACAGCATTGTAATATAATGGGCGATTGGGCGACAATAAACGCGAGTCTAAACTTTACGGCTCGCGGAATATAATAATCGTTATCGAAATATATAATAACTGATAGCAGTTAATGCTGACTGATATTGAAAGTACGGGGCTTGTTTTGTTTGTCGTTGGATTTTTATCTTGTTTTTTGAGAGGCCACTGTCTCTGAACTTCGTTGTCGGAGTCGTGTGGAGCCACGAATTATACGGGCATTTTCGGGAAAAGAGATAACATCGGGTTTAATAATTAATTCTGTGAATACTTTCTGTATGGTTGATGATCAGTCGTAATTGGGAAACTTAAAAATTTTTGTAATTATTTAATCAAGTATAGTAATTAAATAAATTTTTTTGTCATCAATTGTATTAAGGAGAGTATTATAAAGACCATAAAACTAAAATATTAAAATAAATTAAAATAAAAAACTGAACATAAAAAGATGATAATTAGCTAGTCAAATAAACATCGACCGCAGCCCAATAACTCTAAAAAGACCGCGAGCAACTCGTGACATCATAAAATAAAATAATCTAAAAAAAGCAAACTTAAACTTCAATGCAAATATGTTTTGTTATTGTTATTGTTATTACTATTGGCTATTTTAGTAAGCTCGCCCCCGGTGGCAATTTCCAGCGTCTCGACGTCAATATTTAATGGACCGACTGCCATACAAATAATAATTTACGTCTATGAGTGAAAGGTCACTTCCTTTTCCGTGACTTTTATTGTAAGCCCTTGCCTATTCCTTCGAACTAAATAAAACAACCATAGCAGAGGGAATGAAAGATGTTTGTCTAGAAAAAACCAGACGGGCAAAAAAATCTATCCTTTTTCCTACTGGATGTAGAATTACGCTGTATATAGTACCTTCATAACATATAATATAATATAATGACGAGCGCAAATTCTCATGAGAGGTCATTTGGTCATTGTAACATCTTATTAAGGCATGAATTTTAAAACTCGAGTTTAGATTTAGACTTGGAACGATATTAACAATTCCAAGTTGAGTCTATCTTTCGAGTAAGTCCAAACCAACGTTATATTAATGCGTCTCGCGACTCCGCGGGGTGTCCTGGCAATTGGTCTCAAGTCCAAGTTCAAGCAGTCACTTCACTTACTGCCCAGGTAATTTTATTTTATTCTATTTATTTATTTATTTATTTTTATTATAACAAGGATTGGATAGGTTTAACGAGTTCAGTGGCTAAGCTGGAACAATAGTAAAATTTAGCGCTTAAAACGCCACCTGGAGAAGAGAAAAGCCAAGCAGCCTTGGCTCTTTTCAACTTTATTTTCAATAAATAATTTTTATTCATGCATTTATGATTGTATTTTTTCAGCAAATAATTCCTAAAGTGACGTAAAATCATCGACTTCCTACATTCCAGTGTTATGGGCTGGAGATAAAAAATAAATAACTGGGATCTGAGCTGAGTGTTGGGATGGCTGTCGAATAGTGCTTTTTTTTCTCCGTCATTATCTGGATTTTTTATTCCTGGAGATGGGAAGAAAGAAGCGCTCTTATTCTGAGTTTGACTCTTGCTCTTGTTGTTGTTATTGTTGTTGTTGTTGTTGTTGTTGTTGTTGTCTTGCCAGCAATTCTGACTCTAACCGGTAACGGTAATACCTCAGCTCGCGGTAATAATGCCGGACAATTTGTTCATCCCGAGTAAGGTTGAGTGTCGCCAAAGAGCGATCCCGTTTTTCGAGAGAGAGATCGAGACGCTCTACGGAGCCCGTGTCCGGTCTCTGGTATCCGACCACGGTCATTGTCTTTTAAATTGTCAAACACATTGCGTGGAAGGTGGAAGGTCGATAAGAATACTTATTGTTTGGAAATTAATTAACTTTTTTATGGAAAATAGAGTATGTCGTACGATGGACGACTTAGATATTATTTTTTTTAGTTATTATTATTGTAATTTATTTATTGGAAGTATAATTTTTTTTTTTATTTATTCAAAAATAAATTTATTAATTAATTTTAGAGTTCTAAAAACCCAAAAAAACCCTATGAATTTACTCTCAGAAAAAATAAAAAAAATTAATAATTTTCAGATTTTTGATTTTCTCAGCGGGAATTTAACTTATTACTTTAATTTTTTTGGTAAAAAATTAAAATTTTTATTTTAAAATCTTGAAAATTAATTCAAAAATGTATTTTAAATTATTTTTTAAAAAAATGTTTTATTCTCATTAAAAATATGATTACTTTACCGAGAAACTTCAACAATAACTACGACAAGTGCATAAAATAATGAAAGGTGTAGCACAAAACATTGAACCCGTATCATATAAAATAAAACTAAAAAAAAATTGACCAGCTGTCACGCTCGTGGCCTTAAAATATCTCGACACGGGCCATCTGCCTCCCATCGATATTGTAATATAAAATAAAACATTCGCTGTACTCTACTCGATATCGCCAGATAATACTCGCTCTCTCAAACAACTACTGCACACGTCATTGTTGCGATATCGATGACACTGATATGCGAGTTAATAATAACAGCATTAAATTGCTAAAAATAATAAATAACAAATAATAAATATTTTGTTTATCGAGGAGGATCACTCTACTCCGTATGGACAGCCAGCAGTTGTCTGACCCTAGTTTATAATTTTATCTTCAATTTACTCGGGACAAATTCAGTGACCTTCAACCAAGTCCCGCGAGCTACTTATCGCAAGTATTCTATCAAATCATCAATTAGCCCTCTTTACATTAAATTACTTTTACGATCTAAGATCACCCTTTTTACCCAAGGTCGTTTTTTCCCCGATAGATAACAGGTGCATTATTGAATTTAAAATTAAAATAATATTTTACTCTGCAGGATAAAATAGAGTGTGTATTTTTTTTTTGTATATTGACTTCAGACTCAGTACAGACGATCAATTGGACGGGATCAAATAAAAGCGCTCCTACGACACGTGCAGAGTCGTTAAACGTTGAGCGGTTGATTTACAACTCCTGGTAACTGATGCTTGAATCGCCATTGCCATATTGTTTTTTACTAGTAGAGTTTACAGAGTATGAGTATGGGTTCGTTTACTTATTTCCCATCTACATCGTGATCCCAAGATGTTAAAGAACTTGAGACCCCGGGAGACTCTAATAACACCGTCCAAGAATTTACAGCCAATTATACTCGCCTGATAAAGCAGCATCGGTAGCAGAAGCTCTGGCGTACCATACGGCGTACGACGAAAAGTGAAAATCTTCTGTCTGGTTTAAACAGATTGCCTGTACTTGTCTGTTGTACCTGTATCTGTATCTGTACTTGTATTGGCTACCAAGGGTATTATATTATCCGCTCTGCTCAAAGGATCGGATAACTGCTACTGATATTCAAGGGTATAATTCAGCCCTCCTTCTCCTTGTCGTCGACAATAACCTCCTCGTATATTATTATCAACCAATGCTTTTATACCTTTTTATTCTTATTTCTGTTTTGTTGTTGTTGTTGTTGTTGTTGTTCTGGTGCTGATAGATGTTGCATTTTGAAATTTGAACTTTGTTAAATTGAATTTTTATTGTCTTGTATCTTTGTCAAAACTAACTAATAAATTTAATAAAAAAATTTAATAAAAATTTTTAATAAAAGTTTTCCCAAAGTTCACAGAATGTTTTAAACTGATACAATATTATTGTGTTGGTAGTTGGTGTTGATGCTGATACTGATGTTGACGTTATATATCAGTATAGTGAGAATATAGAGTATAGAAAGCAGTATTTAAGATAGCAGTGGCTCCGGTCGTTAATCTGTGGGAGTGTTGGCTGTTAAAGTTACACGTAAAACATTACCCGTCTGATTCATCGAGAAGGTCAGAGAGAAGTTAAGTATAAGGAGCCGTGAGCCGTGAGCTGTGTGCTCTATGATAGTTAAACTATCTGTAAATGTGTAAATAGAATAATGAATTATCTAAAAGTGAGACATTTCCTCACGGTGGTGTTTGCACTGCTTACTGGCTGCTAGGAAGGTCATAGTCACGAGCAGAATAATGTTAGGTTGGGAAGAGAGAGCAGCAGAGGTCGGGCTCTTTTCAGCTTTTATATCAAACTACTTATTCTTGTACAGTACTTGGTACTGAGTCCACGCACTGTGAGCTGTAAGGATGCCCGAGTCCCTGAAGCGGGACCGATTGTAAGTCTGTAGCACTGGAGTACTGTAAGGAAGTTGGGTTTACTTCCAAACATAGTAAAGTAAAAAGTAAAGAGACAGTAGCGAGTCCACTCGCGGTTATTATCCAATCAGACCGAGGAGGAAACAAAAGCTGGCTGAGGTGAAACGACCTATCGTCCCGTGAGATCTTTGCTTACATCCTGTCTATTTCTGTACACCTGAGTGGGTGTAAATGGAGAAGAGAACACAAGAGAAGAAAGAAATTAACAAGTTGAAGAAAACTAATTCACTTTGGAGTTAATTTATATTTTAAGGCCGATTGTTATTGATGGAGGATAATTATCATTATCATTATTTTTATGATATGGATTGGAGACAAGACGAACTTTGCACTCGATGGAGGAAGGATCAGTCCTGTCAAGAGAAATTCTTTAGCATGATTGGCGGGCCATGTTAAGAGTTAACTGTATCGTTATACACTTGAATTGGTGCTTGTTGACCTGACTTAGACTGACTGACTGACTGACTAGACGGTCAGAGATATTTCAATAACAGAAGCCAACGCCTCGAGCAATTAAGCCAACCTGCTTATTGCCCGGTTCTCATGTTACTTCTCATGCTGCTTCTGATGTCGGGTTCAGGATACTTCCTTTTATTTCAAGGATGACGGATCGCTATTTCATCAATCTAATCGGTATCGGTGGAGCAGATAAGTAGGTCGAAATTAGTATCCAAAGGACCTTGATCGGTCAAAGATAAACCAAAGTTATTAATGTGTCAAGTGTGCATGAAGGCGAAAATATCTTTTAGATGCGGGTTGTTAAGAAACAATAGAAAGTTTTTTATGTTTATATTAATATTGTTAGTTTTTAGTTTGTAAACTCGCCTACGAGGGTAAAAGTCAAGGCTATAGTTTATTTTATATGACGGTGGATTTTTTTTTAATGAGAGTTTTATTGTTTTGGGTTTGTAATTATTGAGAAATGGATTCTTGGTGAAGTAATTAATGATAAGCATTTTAAAACTCTTTGTTTGTAAAATTTTTTTACCTTCATCATTATAATATCGACATTTTTATTGATCGCTTGATCTTTTTTCGCGCAAAAAATTGTATCTTGTGAACTATTAACATTTTTAATGATATAAGCTCATCCCGACATTACACTCATCAAGACCTTTCATTTGAGTACCCACATCAATTTTTCAAAATATATATATATATATATATATATATATATATATATATATATATATATATATATATA
>CAJNRD030001118.1:454470-487216 GCA_905319865.3 Cotesia congregata | reverse complement strand
TACCCACATCAGTTTTTCATATATTTTATATATTTATATATATGTATATATGAAAAATATATCAAAAATGCATGTGGGTACTCAAATGAAAGCTCTCGATGAGTATAACATCGGGATGAGCTTATATCTTTAAAATCATCAATATTTAATAAAGTACCATAAAATTTAATAATTATTTAATACTAACATGGTGACGGTAAGGTTGCTAGTTACATTAAACACAATTAATAATAAAAAAAAACTCACCCTTGTCCACAAGGAGGTGCAGGTCTAGGTGGGGCTGCCAGCGATTTCCTCCCGCAACTTTGCCTGGGCGCCAACGGTGGAGGCGGCGAACTGGGTGAAGTCAGGAACTTCTCACACTCCGAGAACTTGGAAGGCAGAACGTAGTAATTCCTCTGGTTACTTCCGACATACTTCGGCGGGTCGTGGTACTTTTGTGGGCTTCCTTCAAGTAACTTAGCATTAGCTTCATAAGAAGTCTTAACTCCCGGAGCGACCGAGTAGCCCATAGCTTCCGAGTACTTGCCATTTTTTATGTTACAATCTGAGAGCGCCAAGTAGTTGGGTCTTGCGTACCCGGAACTAGTTTTTTCTGACCCTGTTTTTGGAACTTGAGGCTGTGGCCTCTGCCCGGTAGATGACTCAAGAACTCTATCCTCCATCTTAATGAGTCCAGAAGCGTTAATTCTCGTGCTTTCTACTCGCATTGACTCCTGGCGGATTATTCTTGACTCCACCGGGTGCGAGTATCTTGCAGATAAGTCCGGTAATCTTGCAGGTGGTCGCGAATTGTTGGTAAGTTCTTCCGATGTTCGTCTAGTCACGCTCAATTTTTGGGCTGATGGGTACCGAAGGCTGGATCTTCCTGTTATTACTCGGTGCGTCGCAAATCCTGGGTTCACATTTTCGGTGGTGAATTCCAAGCTAAGCGGCGTTGAGCGGATGAATGGAGACTTGCTGCCATTGCTGCCATTGCTAGTAGAATTAGCTTCAACCTTTTTGGACTGCTTAGAGGAACTTCTTCGCGAACTGGAATTGGAACTGGAACTGGAACTAGATTGCCGCTTTTCTTCCTGATCTTTAGCGGCTTCATTCAATGAAGGAGGCTCATTTAACGGCGGCGGAGGCGGTGGAAGTGGCTCGTCGCAGTTCAGAACTTCGCTCTCAGTAACAGTAGGTGGAGATGGTGGCGGCAAATCCGGGCTTGGAACCCTGTTGTTGGTGTCGTTGTAGACAGAGCGAAGATGAGGCTTTTTCGGAGGTCGCTCGGGCACCCAGTCGTCAATGGAGATAGCCGGGCCGACAATTACCGGGCCAAGGAGGTCTGTGGACAAACTTCCGCAGCTGTTGCTGTGCTGGTGCTTCGGACTAGGCATATCGCAGCTCCTCTGTCCCTGGGAGGGGCTAGTTTTTTCACGCCAACTGATACTGGCGTAGTCTGAGGCAGAACTGGCGCGCCGAGAAGATGGCGGTCTCGGACGAGGTGGTGGTTGAGGTGGAGGACTCTGCGGAGGAACGGCACCCTGGGCTAGCTGGGGCTCCGAACGCCACGAAGATTGATGGTGTCTTTCGTAGTAAGATAACAGCGCTTTCTTCTGTATTGCCTTGAGCGTCGGATCTGATACGCGGTGACGTTTCTCTGGATCTAAGTACGTGTAACGCATCTGCTGCTGCTGTTTTTCTAATTCGTTTATGCGCTCAGCCACTGATAAATGAGGCTGTTGCGGCGATACTGGGGATATTCTGCAATAAATATATGACTTTGTAAATAGATATATAATTAATAATACGAGAGGATATTTTTGATAAAAAGATAAGGGGTAACAGTAAATTGTAAGTTTATAATGTGCCAGATTAAATTATAGTGACTTTGATTTTGATGGATGAAAAATATGGTTTGATTTTTTTTTATTTATGGGTGAATGATAAATATTTTGTACTTTATAAAAACTTTACTAGTAAAAAAACATTTTTTTTTTCTTAAATTTTGTGGTGAATTTAGATCTCTTAATTTTTAATTATAGTTAAAAAATTTTATCTTTAGTGTAAAATTAATCAATGAATCTTTTGAATAAAAATTAAATTTAAATGAGTAAATATTAAATTTTTTGACACCTTAAATTTATTTTACATAAATAATCTCGCTGTCTTCACCTCGAATTTAAACTTCAGAAGAATTCAAACTGACAAAGCAATTGAAAATGAAAATAAACAACCCTAAGTCATAATAATTACAGCACGGTTGCCAACAGAGATAGGACAAGCCAAGAGTTACCTCATAAACCCCTGATAACTTATAAGTTATAGTTATAACATACCTAGTTTGTCCAGGTTCATCGCGCTGACTGGTCGATACCGGATACAATTTTCTGAGCGTTCTCTCTCTGTCTAGATATAAAACACTCTCTGAATGATGTCTCTGAGGCGTTTGGACTCGCGCGCTGTGAGCAATGAGCTGTTTACTGCTCGAATGGATTGATATATTTGCCTGGCTGACATCAGACATAGACCCATGAAGCGGATTCCAATCGTCTGAGCCTTGCTGGGTTTGGGATTGAGATTGGGACTGAGTCTGGACCTGAGTCTGAGACTGGGACATTGAACTCTGCGGTATAGGTCGTGAATTGTGATTATATCTGGCTTGATCGACATTAATACAAGACTCCCAGCCGCGCTGAATGCCTTTAGACTTGTCGAGAGTTTCTTCATCTATGCTGGACTCCTGCCACTTGCCAGCGTCTCTCCCAGAACTAGCTTGACAAACATCATTCACTGACGCATAGTGACTGATAACTGATGGTAAACTAGTCCTGCTGCTTATCTGTTTACAGTTACGATCGATCGTCAAAAACCAGCTGGGCTCTTAATTTATAAATTTATTCAAAATTTTATGACCCACCCACGGGCTAAATGCTAAATTGAAAAGTTATGATCCATAGATTATATTTTTAATGCATTTTTATTTTATTGAATCTTCGGGTTGAGTGTTTTAGTGAAGAATCTCGATGATGATGATGAAAAAACTAATGGCTTTAAAGTTTTAAGATATCTGGAATTATTTCAGCTTTGATTTGTTTGTATTTTTCTTGACTTTTTTTGTCTAAATTTAATTTTTTAATAAGTCCATATGTGAAATTTATATAAATTAATTTACTTAAAAGTTTCATACTTGTGATTTCACTGCCTGAATAACGTCTCAATAAATTAGTGACAAACCTTTGCATAGAAATGATTGTTTTGACATTTATTATATCAAAATATTTAATATGATCTTAACAAATACTTTTGATCTCTATCTCTCACTATTTATCAATAATTTACATCTTATTTCATATAATGTGCTCAATAATAATGATTATATAACAACTAAATATTAAAATTCAAGTTTGGAAATCACTTCCTACATTATATATTATATTAACATTGTCAATAAAGCACTAATGAAGTCAACATTAAATATTTCAAATTATAATTACAATTACAAACTTTTTATCACAAAAAGATCTTGGTAAAATTAAATTAAAGAGTCATTTTTAAAGTCAACTGTAAACACATAAAAATTTTTCCTAGTTATTTTCTTTGACCTCTAAAATTTTTTTATCAATAAAATTAGTCAAGTAATAAAAGTCTGAAAAGATAAAAATGAAATTTTCACATCATAAGTATCCACACTTACTAAAAGATCCGTAAAACTTACATGTTATATAAATAATAAATTAATATCCGGATATACTTAAATTGTATCGTTGACATTCCACGGCCTCTTTCAGCGAGCAAACAAATAAATAAATAAAGTAAAAATAATAATTTATTTTTAGTTTTCACTTAAAAGACTGCAAGTTAAAGTCACGATAAATTATTAATCCGTGCTTACACTTGAAGTTAAAGTTAAAAGAGAATTACATGAATGTCGAGATATATATTTCATATCTGATTAATTTCAATTCGATTAACCGTACGTGAAATGCAATAAAAAATTTATTATATCCTTATCCAGATTGCGGACAATAAAAATGTAAATATAAATAAATATATATATATATATATATATATCGGTATAATAATAAAGGTACTTAAAGTTAAATGTCAAATAATAAAAGTGATGCGATAAAAAATCGCGGATGCAGTAAGCTGTTTCTTGCATTAAGTATATAAATAAAATAAAAGTAAAAAAAAAAAATAGCGATCAGAGTTGAGAGCTGAAAGGTAAGAGGTTTCAGATTTAATCGTTTCGCAACGCATACAGGACAAATAAAGAGACATGTGTTGACCTCACGCGTGGGTACAAGTTAACCTGGGATAATCCATCCTATCGCTGCACTCTGTATTAGTATTTTATTATATTTTATTATACTTATATCTGGAGACTGCACTAACATGAGGTAAGGCCTTTAGAGTAACGCTCAGCCTCATCTGGGATAACCTCAACAGAGTCAGAATGGCGACAGTATATCTTTAGCTTTGAAATTAATACCCCCCGGGCTCTGGCTCGCGCTGAAAGGAGCCAATTATTCCGAAAAAGGGCATCCTTTACTTACCATACTCTCTCCATATAATATAATACTATCCACTGTACACACCATAGAGCCAGGGTCCTTAATATTCGATAACAAGAGATATAAGACGCAATACCATCCGACATCCGACCCACACTATCTCATCATTTACTCATTTTATTACATTATTTCTTTTTTTTCATTTATATTATATTCTTACTCTTACTCTCAGTCGTGTATTATGTGTATGTCCCCGTACTTAACGCTGATTGCCGCAATGGACAACAACTCTCATATTTCAGGCGTAGGTGGAGCTCAGGCCCTCCATTTACTTATTACTTTCCCGTATTTTTATTGCCTTTTATATTAACAAATTAACCATTTAATCACTTCGATTTACTCAGCGTTATGTTATTTATTGTTATTATTCTAATGCCTTTTCTGGAGAGAGAACACTTTCGATTTTAGGAATTTTATTTTATTTTTTTCGTGTATTTATTGAAATTACTAAATTTGGGTTTATTTTATGTTGAAATTATTCCTGGGAAATTGTGTAATTTTTTCTTTATTGAGGTTTTTTTTTAATCTCAGATTTTATTTGACTAGATCAGAACTGATTAGATAATTCAGATTTAACTACGCAGCTTAGCTGACTTTGTTTATGTCAATTTATTTAATTTTAATTGCTCTTTGTTGAGATGATATGAATTAATTTGACAATTTTTAGGATGTTTTTTAATAAATAAATTATTTATAATAAAACAAAGAAAAATTTCCTTTAAAATTTAAATTCACTTAGTTGTTTAGAAATTAAATTGTTTCCCACCCATTATTCAGTAATTTTTTAATATCAATTGATAAGTATCTAATTTTAAAAAATTACTTAGAAAAATTACCGTGTGAATAAAAATTTGTGATCATTAATACAATCCCAATTCTCATCACAAGTTCTCTTCATTTCAATTTTTGACAACCTTGTCCAAATTTCTAAAATCTTCTATTGTTAAAATTACGACTATGACTCATCAAAAAAACTCCAAAATCTCTGTACTTAAACCATAAAAAAAACTGAGATTTTTTTTTTTTTTGATAACACTAAAATTTAAAAACTTGTACTTCAAAGATAACTTCGGTCCCAAAAATTTTCCTGAATCACCGAGACTTCCTCTTATCAGTAATTTTACGTAACAATTCTATTTTCCCTCAGGGAAGAATGAAACACCTTATTTGTCTTGAAACAGCAATTACATACAAAGTACACAGTCAAAAAAAAAAAAAAATCACAACTTCTATCCACGTCCGCCCACGCAGAATATTATTTTATTAACAGACATATTTTATCAGCAAGTGTCGAAGACGCTTAAAGTGACACTTGGGGTCTAAGCTAAACTCCTCTATAATGCGTATTATCATTATTATTATTATATGTATATAATCCAACATAAGATTTGTGTACACATGAGATCCCTCTGTACACCGAGGTTGATCCCAAGGTACATATTAAACGATCCGTCGTATAAGATAGCTTTATCTGGCTCCACTCACAACTATCTCCATTATTATTATTATTATTATTATACATATGTGTAATATATATACGCACTCTTAACTTTTGAGCGCAGGCGCGCTAATGATCGAGACAAGATATGCCTAGCAAAAGCAACATGACTCTTACTTACAAGCCGTAAATAAAATAGTTGCATCGTGTACTGTCTAGTTCTTCCGCCTACATATTTCTTTTAATTTGTTAAATAAATAAAACATTTTTGACGTACACATCAACCACCGTCACCGTCAACAGCATCAACTCGCTTGTATTGTATCGGAATAGAAGCTCAGAGCTATCGATGAAATACGCGTCTAGTCTTCTCTTTTTTTATTTATGTTTGTTTATCTTATAGATAATAAATAATGAATGAAATAATTTTGATTAACGAGGGAATAATAAAGCTGCTCCCACGGTTATACTTATACTTAGACATGTATGATATGAATGTAATACATATTGAAGAGATTTAAAGCCCGAGGGAAAAGCATACTTCCAAGTTAACTCTTCTGGTGCCTTCCCGACTATCCTCTGACATTTATGTCACCCAGTTTGCCGGTACTGTTTGCGTTTAGTTGTACTATTATGTACTGCTCGGGTACCAACAGATTCCGGGCGATAAACTTCAATGACTAATCGCACTGGCTCGAGACTTGTATTTATATTTATCTATTTATTTATTCTGAGACAAAGATGATAATCGTCTACGGAGAAAATTCTGGTCTAAATTTATTAATTATAGTCGCAATCTTTAGTGTGCTAATTTTAGTTTGTTTAATTAAATTTAATATAAATTATTTCATTTTTTTTAAGTATGAGAATTTTTCTCTTGTAAAAATAAGTTTTTCTGCCAAAAGACAGGAAAAAATTTTATTTAAAAAAAAAAATTTAGACAATAATTTTTAAATGACTAAATTAAAAAGAAACAAGAGGACACTGAATATAATCCCAGATTATACTGTGTGATATCTGGATTATACTCATTACAATCTGGATTATACTAGCTACTATCTGAAATTTGTTTTTACTGACCATAATCTGAAAAAAATATATTTTTTCAAGTCAGATCTATAATAATACCTTAATTTAATAGGGCTTGTAACTCAATCCGAAAGGCAATTAGTCATATCAATTTGAGACCACGTGCGAGATGCGTCAAGATTTGTTGACGGACTTTCAACGGCGGTATCTTAAGTTACCCTTACATTATAATACCTGTATAGTGTATATGATAGTAACATAAACATATATATGTAAATATATAGGATGAAAGAGTAAAAATAAGAGTAAGATTATCACAGCACACATAACAGCTAACAACGAAAGGGGGATATAATAAAAAGACAAAGGTCTTATATTAAAGAAGCCGCCTCTACTCGTATCTTAGTCATTGTGTACCCTGATGAACTCTCTCCTCCTATGGTTATCCTTAGGTTCGTATCTATATCGGTGTGGACCTTTTCATTGCTGTCTCTTGTCTCCTGTCTCTCTTCTCAGTATCTGGTGATTCTTCCTCGGCACATCCCACAACTGACATGAGTGTACAGTGTACACTGTACTCTTACCGCCTTCCTGGATGTTTCTCACCTGAATCATTTGGTCAACGTCTTTTTCTTCTTTATTCTTTCTTCTTTCGCTTATTTTATTCATCCTCGTCCTCATATTACTCCAGGCGTCCGTTAGTCATCATTCGGCCTTGACAGAACTGCACCGCAGGCATCTTTATTATTATATCTACATTTACATTATTTACGAGTTCTACATCGGTATTGTCACCTCCATCTTCTTATCTTTTTATTTAACTTTACTTTACCTGGATCCAAACTTTCTTATAAATAACTTAATATAATATTTCAATCTTTATATTTAATATTTATATTAATAAAAATTCTCTTCAGATATGATAACTAGTTTTTCATTATTACTAAATATTTCTGATAACAATCTCCAGGTCTTAATGTATTCAAGGCCGTTTTTTAACCTTTCATTGTCGTCTAACAAAAAAAAAATCAAGTCACAGACTTTTTATGGTAATTAATTGTCAAAATATTGTGGGAACTATTTTTTTTTTCCTTTTAAGATGACTTGTAAAAAAAATTTCTAATTTTAAGTAAAGATTTTTATGGACACAATAAAACTTTACGAAGAAATAAAAATAAGTTTCATATATTTGCGAAATTTCGTCTGGGATAGAATAAAATACAATTTTTTAAGAGCGTAAATAATTTTGTGAATTTATTTCGATGTATTATTGGTATTTTTTGTCTTATTTTGACATTTAAAATATTCGAACACAAAATGGCAAATTACCATTTATTTACATAAAAATGTTTTTGTTACAAAAAAGGTATCTTTTGTCCGACAAGGTAAAAAATTTAACAGTTTTTAAATTCGTCTCGGAAATTTACGAAAAATGTCTAGCTTTATTTTCTTCCTTGGTGCTGGAGTAGAATGACTTTGTTTTTTTTTTTTTAAGTTTTGTGAGAGGTTAACTTACATTATGCTAAAAGATCTCTATCTTTCTGGGTAATTAACTTCTTTGATAAAAAAAAACCGTATAACATTTTTATGTCTCTTCTGTTTTATTGGTATACCGCTATTGAAATTCATACACTGATAGAAAAACAATCTTGATTCAAGAAACTTTTTTTCTTCAAAACTTGAACTCTTGAAACTAGATATAGATATATTTCTTTCAAGAATTTTTGTCTCTTGGTTCAAGATAGGCGATAACATTGATTCAAGATGTTACCGACTTGTGTTAAGGATGGCTTTTTTTTATGAGTCATTAATTAATTTAATTATTTCCAAGAAATAATTTTTTTTTGGTATAAAAATTAAAGACTATTTAGTTTTTGAAATATATTTTGATGAACTATTTTAAATTTTTTAAACCATAATGTTATTTTGATTGAAAAACTCTAATGTATCGATTGAAGATAATATAGCTCTTAAGCCAAGAAAATCTAAATCAAGACAAGAAATTCTTAAAGCAAAATAATCATTTGTCTTCCAAAATAAATTCTTAGATCAAGAAAATATCTCTTGAGTCAACAAAAATTTTCTATCAGTGTATTATAAAAATATTATGATGTGTTTTTAGTAGATTTTATAGAAAACTAACTATTGCAATGGTCCTCATGACGAAACTTTTGAAAAATTTTGCTATATTCCGACTTAACTCGACGAGCTGAGTCAGAAAATACATATGGTTCAAAAGTTTATATATATATATACGATATAACGCGGCTTGTCACCACGATAGCGTCGCCAATTTACAATGGATCTTTACCAAACTCAACATACTTATTCTACAGATAGATACCGAGGTCAAGTTCGAAGATGAGCTTAATCGGTCCAGTAATTTAGAAATGCCATGATTTCAAAATTTTCAAAATCATAAAAAATCATAAAAATTTACATTTTTTCATTTTCGTACTTGAATAACTTTTGAATGGGATAATTTATCGAATTTTTGTAAATTGTATCTGAAAGCTCTTTGTTAAATAAGCTTCAATTTGAGTACCATATCATATGTGTAGTCTCAAAATTATGTCCTATTCCGCTATGCCAATGATGAAATTTGCTATTGCACTCGTTTTTTTTTTTCTTTACTGTACACCAGCAGTAAGGAAACAAGTAACGAGTTAAAGTGAAATAAGGTTTTAGTCGGCGGTTTACTCGAAATCCATGATTTTTTTCTATTTATGATGAAATCTACTTCCATTTCGACTGCCGAATGGTCTTTTTAGGGGTTCAAAGACACTTAGATTAATTAATTAATGAAAAAAGTGTCATTGATTTCATTTTTTAAGGAAAGTTTTAAATGTCAATTAAATTGTTCTGATCAGAAACATTTTAAAATATATACTTTTTTTTATTTTTAAAACAATAATTACATATGTACGTATGGTAGTTCAATAAAAGGTCGTTTAGTACTTTTTTACATCCTTCAATATTATATTGTTGTATTGAAAAAGTATATCAATTCAATAAATATAAATCATAATAGCTATTAACGTCACTAGTAAGATAATAAACAATTTTATTGCATTTAAAAACAAACAAAATAAATAATCTAAAATTAAATAAAACTTCTAACTGATATAAACTTTGCTAAAAAATCAATCTCCACACCTTCGATCAAATAAAATTATTTTGAAGAGTTTGATCATTTTGTTTCAAGCAAAAAAATTGTTCAACTACAAAAATATTTTTGGTCTAAATAAATAAGCCTTGATAAAAAAATTTTCTTGATTAAAAATGATTTATTTTTTGCTTAAGATTTTTCTTTTTACAAAATTAAAAAAAAAAAATATGACATTAATGTTAGCAGACGTCTAAAAATTTTTGATTTTTTTTATTAATTAAATTACAACTAAAAAGATATTTATAAAAAATTGCACTTAAAGTTTATCAAGTTTTTTACATGTGAAATTTTTTTTTTTTAATTGTTTAGTTGAAAATTATTCAATAAAAAATTTCTAAAAATTTTGAAACTTCGGCTAACTTGATTTTCATAAAAAAATTCAATATTTTCACGACACATTTCATCCAAAAGATTTCTCCCGTCTCACGAAACTCCCTTGATAAATAATTATCTCCCGACCATTGTTATTACCACCATTAAAATATATTACAAACATAAATTGCGTCATGACTATTAAATTCGGTCCGCGTGTCATATCGAACATTAGAGCCGAGTTTAATTGGAACAGCGACCAAACGATTGACAAGAATCGGTAAGCGTGGTTAGAGCTGATCGAGCGTGACCAAAGTTAGATCGACGTGCGAGGCGTGAAACTTTGACGCTGTTGCTCTCTTCTACCTCATGCTTACCTTCTATTGGTACGATCATGAAATGAGTATGAATCTAAATCAAGAAGTGAGTTAGCAGACAATACACCCATTACCTATTACATTAGATTAACCAAACCAAACATACCCTATTGTAATGTTGTATGTAGTATTTAGTACCTCGTTAGTACAAATAATATTTTATAATTTATAATTTATAATATATAACGCTGTATGCAATTCGCGTCTAGTCCGCTAATCAGCGCACTACGCCTCCCATCTCCCATCTAACATCTTCCATCATATCTCATCTGATATATCTCATACATAAAACCAACAAACAATTCAACACCCCCAGGATTAATCGTGTCAAGATAATAGACATTAATTATTATAATAATCCAAGTTGAGCAGCACTTAAATTTTTCTAACATAAACAAATATTTTTTGTTACAGGTAAGCCTCGTTTTGCAATTGATCGTGGGTGGTTTTTACACTGGTTACTACACCTATAAATGCTTCACGGAGTATATAATAACAACAAAACAGTATAAGTATATAAGAGAAGAAAACAAAATAAGCTATCCATCTATCTATCTTAACTTTATCTCCATCTTCATTTCATTTTATTTAAATCTACCAACATTTATAAATAATTTATTAAATGACGAGTAAATCTGACGTGTATCATCGGGTGTATTATCATTATCAGTGTCTCTGTTTTCTCAGCTGGCTAATATAAAAAATTAACGTCGCGGGTTCAGTACAAGTCGCGAGTGGAATGCGACTGGTTAAACTTTCACTGTCACCTCGCGTGAGGCTTTTGTCGACACGCGAACAACACCGATACCACTCTACGTTCTATCGAACTATATATGTATGCATTATATTGTCTTTATTCTTTATTATATTTTTGTATTCAAAATAAGTACGTATACTATACTTATTATTAGTGATGTGTTTCCCTTGAAGAAAAAAATTATTTTAATTTTCAAGTATTTCTTTTGTTATTTTTAAAAAGGTTGTTTGATTGAAAATTGTATTAAGGTAAAAACATCAATTATTGACACTAAGATAAATTCATGGCTGATGAAATTTTTTTAATATTGTAATAATACTTTGGATAGGAAATTCAGTCGATTCTTAAAATTAATAATTTATTTTGACTGATAAAATCAATCATGCGGATAAGCTAATTATTTAATCTACAGTAAAAGTAACTGATCTCATAAATGACATAACGTTCTACAAATTATTGACGTATCAATAACTTTTAAATGAATAATCATTAAATTTATTATAATTACAAGTATCGAATGGATTGTCAATAATTTATGCTTTTACTTTATGTATACTTTTAAAATAAGCAACATTTTTAATAATAACCATAATAATTTGAATTAACAATTTTTAATCATTGGAAACAAAGATCATCTTGAAAAAAATTAGGGAATTGAGACCAAGCCAGGATTCGAACCTGAATCTCTACGATTCGTACTTTTTCGGGTTGCCGAATTTTTTTTTTTTTTTTTTATGATTATCTTCGCTTCTAATAAGTGAAAATTGTTTTAATTAAATTTATTATCATGTTCTCTTTAAGTATTAAATAATTTTTTTAATTAGTTAGTTGTCAGAATATGGACTGAATTATTAATTTAAAAATTTGTACTGAATGATTCTTAACCATACCGTAATCTTAAATTAAAATAAATTATATTATTATTATTTAAAATAATTTTGTCGGTTAAAGATTAGTTTGACATAAAATAAACCTAGAGACATTAGACATCCTCCATCAAGTTGATACAAAACTGCAATGTAGAGAAGGAATATCAGTGGCGTGGGCGTAAGAATGTCTTTAATGTTTTGCCAACTTCTCACCATAATAATAGTAACCGACGATCCATCTTACCAGAGATCATGTTCTGGATACAATATCACTTTACACGTGATAACACGTCTTGCATGAGTAGAAACGCTCGTACATCATTGCGGTATTTATATTGTGCGGTAGATGTCTCCGTGTCGGTATCTGTGTCCGTGTCCGTGTCCGTGAATAAAGTCTAACAAAACTAAACACATAAAAAGATAAACCGAGACAACGTTAAACCTGCAATTACTTCATACTCCTATCCTCTAAGGCCGTATCCTTCTACATGGATTTATTCGCGCGTGCACAAAGGTGTTACAGTTGCTCGTGTCAAGCTACGGCTGTTGCGTGGCGCGGGCAACTTATGTCACGGAGTGTGAATTATAATATTGTCCGGCGATTGGCTACTGGTAGATATCATGCTAGTTCTCCGCAAGAGAGTCCAAGTTAGATTTCTGCATTCCGCTTACGGGTTTAAGTTATTATGTCAATTTTACCAATAATTAAGCTCTTAGCTTACTCAGCTATTAAAGATATCTTGTTACTTCGTGATAGTTTACTTTAATTTTATTCAAGTTCAATTTGTCTTTTAATTGAAGAATAACTTTAATTTTCATCGAATTAATTATTAAATTTTAAAATCAGAATAATATTAATTTTTGAACCAAAAATTCTTTCAATCTACTCTTCAATCTTTACAGCAATATTTTCCCATGCAATGAATTACGTTAATTCAAAGGAATTCTAAAAACTCTTTCATATCTCCACATACACATAAATACTTACAAATTAAACAGAGTGCAATTAGCAGAGCTTCATTACATGAGCTGCCTGGTTTTAATTTATTGTCTATGTATAGCAATAAATAAATCAAATAGTTTGTTGATTGTGTAGGATAGACTGTTCCAAAAATGGTTATTCTAAGGGGAAAGTAATCTCGTTAGCAAATAAACCGGAACTAGTATATAATATTCTATATGCATACAAACAAAATAATATATATAATATTTTTCCGAGAGCTTATTAGCAATTTATGTAGAGTATTTATTGTTACATTGTTGGAGTTATGAACAACTAGCAACTCCAACAATTTTTATTCATCAAATTATAACGCTGTGTTTGCCAATTCTAGCTAGCTAGTTAGTGAGGAATCGTTTAATTACATATTCGTGTGTGTACGGGTCAATCTTTCGAGGTTACGAGAACAGAAACCTGTTACACACCTTTTGTATCTGCTTCCAGACTAATTCTCATGAGTCACATACATATAATATTATATTAGATGGATAAATAATACGCGGGTTGTGTGTGTGCTTTTTGCTAGCTATGTACCGTACGGTTATTTCAATTAATTGTAATTATTTTCGAGATATCTGTGTACATGTATGTTTTAAAGTTGTTTGTCTTTAATGGGTTTATTTAAATCGCGGTTTGTTTTTTTTATTAATCGCCGGAAGCTTTATTATTTTATTATTTGATTATTGTAATCAGTTTGTTTGTTTCTTTTGATGGAAGAGTTATAGCAATTTTATTAGAAATTCATCTTTTTTTAAACTATTTACTGTTAGATTTAACTGTAGAAGGATTTTTTGTTATGCTAATGTCCAAAATTGTCATTTAAACTCTTTAAATATCAATTTTGATTAATTTATCACATTTAAAGAGATTTTTTTCTGTGTTCAATCTTCTAATGAGTCTGAAAATATCAATTTGATTAATTGATATACGTTCATTTTTTCTAAGCAAAATTATATTAATCCAAAAATTCATTCAAGTTTTTGTTGAAATTGTAGAAAAAAACACTTTCAGAAGATAATTTCCTTTAAAACAAACTTTTTTGCTTCTAAAAGCTATCATTACTTCAAATGAGCGATTAAAGATCAATTTCAAACTTTTCTTACCAGACAATCTTAATTAAAATGATTTTCTAATAACCTTTTAAAAATAATTGATCGACATCTAAGAATTCCATTTCTTTGTAAAGGTTTAACTTTAACGTGATAAGAAAAATTAGCAGAAATCTAAAAAAACATCTATCAATCATCTATAATTGAAGATTGAATCCTAAAAGTTCACCAAATTACAAACCTAATCTCATGAGCCATCAGACCCGGAAGCATCAGGTGGATAATCAATTAGAAGACGAAAATCAATCATACTCGATCCCGAGGACTGAAATTGCACGTTATAACAAAAGTTAAAAAGGCATTATAGCAGCCGTGATATGATTTGTGATGAAAAATCACGAGGGAGCCCAAGTTCAATCATATCAGTACAGAGTAAATCAGGATCTATAGATCATCTAGCCGTCATTACGATAGTATAAAAATAATGCAATAAGATAAAAGAAAGAAGAGAAGGAGAGCTTCTTCTTGTGTTGGTCCCAGCACAAATAAAAGGTGATGGAGATGGCGGAGGGCCGGGTTGAGAGTTGAGATTAAAGTTAAATAGGTGGTGTTGAGGGAACCTTCTTCTCTTCTCTCATATATTATACTTAATACTTAATACTGCTCTATCATACACTATCATATGCACTATGTACTTTTCAAGCTCCAATCCCGAACGTACATAGGTACATAGTGTACGTGAGGTTACTGCTAACTTATTTATCCTATCCATTATCTGTTATGGTGCCCACACTACTCTCCACATTTATTCTTAGCTTCTATTTGTACACACACGACACACAATAGAATAGTCTATCGCCACGATCACCATGACTATCCCTACTCGTTTATCCGGCCCACGAACAACACGTTTCCCGTGTTACTCACCAAGAGCAACAACAAAATCATACAACTAAAGCTTCAATGGTATTGGTATATGCTATAGATACAGACAATTCATTGTATGTACACCCTTATACTTACCTCTACTTACCTACAATGGCTACTTATCATACTAGCCAGCCACCACGTTGGTTATCTCTCTTACGCACTTGCTCCAGTGGACTAGGCCGGTGGATTTATTTAAATACATACGCACACTGCCAAGACAATATTTATAGACTCCTCAATCAACTTGACGGATTATAAACACTTTTTTCACCCCATAAGTTTTTATGTTTATTTATTTATTTATTAATACGATGATAAAATGAGAAAATTTATTGTAAAAATTTGGAAACATATTTTTTCATTATTTAATTGAAGGATTTAGAATTTTTTTTTAATTAGTAGTTCTAAATAAAAAAGAAAGAGAGAGACGCAATTGTAAGGAGGAAGATTTGAAGAGTTGAATGGATGTAGTTCGTTATTTATCCGCTAGAGTTAAATTAACGCTGATTTTGTCCGTAGTTACAAACTTAAATTGACTTCTATAAGTTATTTAACTGATAATTGATAATTTGATTGGGTTTTTTTATAAAATTTTTTACATAAATAAGCATGATAAAATCAAAAACATATTAAAAAAATATTAAAACACTTATAAATAATAAGTAAGTTGAAAGAAAAAAAATTTTTTATTAAACTCTCTAGTTAATGAAACTGAATGTCAAAACATTTAGCAGTTTCTAGATTAAATAAAAAAAGATAACTTGGAAGTATAGATATCCACACATGAAAGACAATATTTATAGACTGCTCAATCAAGTTGTCGGATTAAAAGTACATTAAAATCCGTTGATCTTCACGTATTAATTTTTTCAATTAAACCGTCATGTATTTATTTATTTATTTATTTATTTATTTATATATCCATTATACAGAGGGTTATTTTTAAAAATATAATTATAGTCCCTTAGCTGAGAGTGTAGAGTTTATGGATTGGATTTAACATGGTTAGAGAGGAACGGGAACAGGAGCAGGAGCTACTTGACGTTCCTGATGCCTAAGAATTATTTTTAAACCGCGATAATCTGTGCAGAAGCAGATCAAGTTTAAACCGGACTCACGATCTTTAAAGCAGTCTACTCGTGACTACGTTGTCAGTCCGCCCGATTCGACCTCGTTAGTATCATTCTCTCTGGCAGAAACGTCTCCCCAACGTATATCTTGGAAATATCTCGCGGATCGAAACTGCCACACGTTGGAACCTCGGTAGTCTAACCTCGGTTGGAAACCAGCAACCAGCAACCAACAAGTACCTGAAGACGACACCGGGAAGAAGAAACCCGTAAGCCAACAGCCATCATGAGATCCCAAGAGATTAAGAGAGATGCTCCAAGAAGATCCGGTACAGAAACTGGAGACGCTGGACAAAGCGAGGAGCTCTACCTATAGTATACTATATTCTACTCACTACTCACTACAGAAGAATTAATACTCTAACCAACCTGGACAACGTTTAACATACCACCGACCGCCGGCGACGCTAAACCATCTTCGTCTTGGTCTTTCTCGGCCTACAGTAGCATATGCATCACAAATGGAGCCAACCAGAGTTACCTCTGTTATTACGGGCGATAATTCATCGGGGTAACGGCCCGGTCAACCTTCTCCGGTCTCCGACTACCTTCTCACTTCTACGGACCGTACCGTCCTTCATTTTTCGTAATTGCTTCATTTTCGATCGTACTTAAATTGTTTTTACAAAAAAATCCGGTTAAAAAGTTGATAATTGCTCACAAGTCGAGAAAAATTTTAATTTATTGGTGAAATTTATTGGGATACTTTTTTGTTGAATATTCTATGATGGCTTCTGTAAAAGCTTTAATTATTTTGACACTTGAAAGTGTGCCAAGCATTAAGGCTAAGTGATTGTTTTAATGGTTAATATCAGTATTCTTGATTTTTTGTTCAAAATTATCTAAATAGTTTTATCTATCTACACGGAAAAAAATAAATAGTAAATGCAACATGATGAAATCATGCTGTAGCCACATGATTTGTCATGTTTCGGCTACATGACAATCCTGCTGCGGTAGTATGAGAAAAATCATGTGGCAGCAACATGATTTGTCATGTTTCGGCTACATGACAATCATGTTGCAGTAACATGAGAAATATCATGTGGCAGCACTATTATACACTAATATTACATACAATATTATAAATCCGAAAAAATCTAGTTGCTTGATAATAAATAATTTTTCTGGACCATAAATATTTAGTTGTTGCAGCTTAATTTTATGCTATTACGGCTACATGAAAATCATGTTGCTGTCCCATGATTTTTCTCATTCTACCGGAACATGATTGTCATGTAGCCGAAACATGACAAATCATGTGGCTGCAACATGATTTCGTCATGTTGCATTTACTATTCATTTTTTTCCGTGTAGTTAGTTAAAATTTTAACAGTTTGTAACTTTGTGTCAAGAATACGTCACTGATTTTTTAATCCGATTGTTTGTACAAACTAACTCTATTATTAACAATGTCCGGAAAGGAATTCTAATGTAAATATTATTCTATTAGTGAAGATTAATCTAGGTCAGGGAGTAATTATTTTGTTTGTAAATTCTATCGAGCTAAAATAACTTGATTGGCGGTTTGTATTTTTAGAGCAAGTCAAGAAAATAGTTCAAGTAATTATTAAAAAATATTAATAACTAATAAATGTCTTAGACTATTAAAAACTATAATTATGTCCCAATCACTCCACCGTGTAAATAATTAATTGAAAAAAAAAATGCAATTTAGTGAACTAAGCCCCACATATCGATTCAGGCGATACCTTGCAAGAGTATAAAGTGCACCTGGAGCATGGGTGCAGCTGAGACAAAGAGAACGTAAGAAGGGGAGGGTATAGAAGAACAAGATACAAGCAAAGCCGACATAGTAATACTATCATGTAGACCAGGGCAAAGCTCGCTGCCAAGGGCGCCAAGTCGGTCCACCATGCACTTATAACGTGCTCCCTCGTATTCCCTCCACACATAACATATAACACATAACATATAATAGATAATATATAATATGTTATAAAAAAAAATTTCTAATAACACATTTCAAATCCCAATACACGGCACAGCATAATAGATAGCGAGCAAAGTACATAATATGTCTAATGTCCTTACACTCGACACACGTTACACATTAATGGACCAAGCTAATTTCTTTTGTTCAGATTGCGCAACCTCTTTTATTTCCTAATCCTTTGCTTAACTTCATTTCATTTAAGATATACTCTATTACGGTAAAAGTTAAAAGCAAAATACAACTAATATAATAAAATATAATAGAATAGAGCACATATAATGTAAACTTTCTACGGAATTGGTCGGTGGTCGGCAGCCAGCGACAAGATGAAATCGTTTGACGATTGTTACCAGACGATCTGATTACCGGTACTTAGTACTTGGTATTATATTACTGGTTGCACGATTTCGAATCCGAAAGGGAGAGTTTAGTTTGTAGTTCCATTAGGATTTTATTCGTATTATTCGATGTCGCTAGACCGCTAAATTGTTGTTATATTGAGAATAAAACAGAGTTTAGGTTATAAGTTATAAGTTAAAACATTCTGTGGGCATGTTTCTGAGGAAACTACTCTGAATTAGCTGCAACTTTTACCAATACTAATAAAACAGTCACAAAGTCAAATTCTCTGGTCTACTATGAATTTATTATTCAGTTATTTTAATTTTGAATTATTTTAATAATTCATGGCATGACTTTGCGTTTAAGTTATTATTTATTTTTAATACAATCGGTATGATAAGTACGTGATGTATTTGTTGCATACCGAGTTTATGAAAATTTTAAATTTATTTTGTCATTTTTGAAAAAATAATTTTTAAGTACAAAAATATTTTACACTTAAATATTGAGTAAAAAATTATCAACCATAAATCAAAAATTAAAAAAAAAAATGATATATATTTTTGATCTACTTAATAAATTATTTCCATAATAAAATAAACCTGACGTGAGACAAGCTCTGCTTTACCAAACTATTATTTATACGATAAAAATATCAGCGTATATAATAAATATAAGTAAAATTATAATTAAATTATTGGATAAAACATGACAGTTGTTATTGCTATTTATGGGTAGAACGCCAGCACGACACGGCTTTTCAGCCACGATTTAACTCAGATAGTATTATCAGTAACGAGGTTTATTATTTATATACACATACCTCCATACATATATGTGTATTATTTTTATTGATTTAGTTTACAGTGAAAGGAATTGTAATAACCGATTAATATCTCGGGATAAAAAATAAAACACATACATATAAATATATATTAAATAATATCGCAGAGAGTAGAGATAAATTAACTTATTCGGATAAGTAATAGCAATAAATAATAATGAAATTAAAATTAAACAAAGAGGATATATAAACTCGGGCTTGAATTACGTCAATTTTTATCCGTCATTCATGAAAGGAGATTCTGCTAATATATAAGCTCGCCCCTAATAAGATATGATCCCTGGATGCTGATAGTCGCGTAACCGCGCGCGGCGTCTTGAAATATAATTACGCAATATTCTCGACGGTAATGTACAATGTTGTTATTGTTGTTGTTGGTGTTGTTTGGTGTAAGTAAGTAGTAGAGGACGCAATATTACCGGACTAAACAAATGACCGCGATCTATCAGCAAAGTGATCTACTGGGGTCTCGGGTAGCTGAAGATGATAAAGGAGAGAGAGAAGTTGTGTATTCAGGCGTGAGGGGAATGAGTGCACGCGGCAGTCGCCAGTCGAGGTATGTAGTATCATATATATATATATATATATATATATGTATAGAGGTATAGAGGTATAGTAGCAGTCTTAGTCGCGGTGTACTACTATATAGTGGCAGCCAGCGGATCACTTTCACGAGGAAGAAACCGTGAAACGAGTCTCGCACGCTCCCACGGTGTTACGTCCAACCGGCTATCCGTACTTAATACTTAAACTCCTCACTCAGCATACACTGTCAACATATTTATACTGTACCGGGTACGTGTCTGCATAATTGTACTTAGACAAATAGACGAGAAGAGGGCAATGCCTCCTTGCTTTACTTACATCGTTTAAATTCATTTTTAAGTCAGTTTATTGAAGGAAGTCACTGCGGGGGTGGTAATTTGGGTGTTTTATTGTATAATTTCACTGTTTGGTATCTCAACCAGTGCATTGTCCTGATAGCAGGCTTCCATTAACCCAAGAAATCTATTTAAAGAGCAGAAAACCGTGGGCCATTGTTCAGCGTCGATAAATCCCGACGCGGAAGCTCGAAGATTCGACTGGTTGTATTTGAGGCGAGAGACTTTGCGTGGGTGCGATATTTACAATTTAAAAGTGCTCCACTGGGCGTGAAAGTGCTGTCTGGAGCACTAGATATGAGAAATAACAAATAATAATATAAATTTGCTCAAAACTGGAGCCAATAATAACAATAAGCTATCATTTATCATTTATTGTCGCGTCTTTTATAACGGAATGACATATTTTTCTGATGATTGCATTGCCATCGATTTACTACTGTCTATACGAGCATAGAGAATAGAGTTTTATTCAGAATTAAACTTATGCTGCATTAATGTCTCCTATGCAATTCCACGGTAGAAGACACGAATAAAATGATCATAACCCGTTACTCGTGACGGCATTCTGAAAATCCTATATTCTATATTCTGTCTGGCAAAACTATCCCGCGATAAACTGCACTGGCAGATATAGAGGCGTTGCGCTCAATCTATGCCTCGTAAAGTGCCGCTTAAATGATCATCTCTGGTGTCTAACGGGGTCGTCTATCGTTTATCGTGCGAACCTGAATCATGGTCTAAGGGTAAGCGAGTAAGAGGACAAAACGAGCCCATTAAATTTGGTGAGCTAACAAGAGTATGCCAAAAAATAATTGATGAATTTTTTGTTGGAAATAAAATGAACTTGGTAACTGACTGTTAGGTGGGCTGATCATTTATTATGTATGTAGTATGTAGTATGTAGTATGTAGTATGTGAGATGTCGAGGAAGAAAGTTAAGGCGACAATCTTTAACCAGATACATTATAGAGTCCTCGAAGCATGCTACCGGTCTTCTTATTCTATTCTGTGGGTCTCATTACCTTCGAAACTATTCTCACATCCGTACTGGTGGAGATGACCTCCGTACGGAAGTCATCGATCTTACTGTTACTGTACTGCTCCTGCCTTAAACTTGCCGCTTACATTAGCTCATTACGTGTACTAACTCCAACTGGGACTGGGACTTTAACTCGGGTATTTTGATTAAAATAATGCGGCTTATCGCCGGTGAGAAAACTAACGAGACCGAAAATTCTTACGGAGAAAATGAAAGTGCTGTGATATTTACCACCATATACTTAACCTCAACTCCTGTAATCCTGGATTTATGTCTGATAAAAAATAACTGCTAATTAGGCTCCTTACTCCCGATAGATGGTAATGAGTAATGATACTGGTGATAAAGGGGATAAGTATCCCAGCGGACGTCTTGTTTACTGCCTAATAAACCTTCATTTTCTTTATTATTGTTTCTTCAAGTTGGCTGTAGGAAGATATCAAAAGGCTTGTGGATAATAAGGCCTATCTGTAATAAAATAATAAATTTAATTTTAATTATCATTCAAGAAGGTTTTCTATAAAATAAAAAAATAGAAAGGCAAATAAATGACGACCAATCTATCTATCAAGCGAATAGATCGATGTGTAACAAAGCCGTTGACCAAATAACACAATAAATCCCGTTGGACAAAACGTAGCAGTTATACTCGTAGAAAGGGCATCACTTTGTTGATCGAGGACTTTAAAACGGTACTACCCACACCCGAGAGAAGAGAGATATCCTTGTTTGACCTCCCCTTCCTCTGTCGTCTTGTGTGTCGTATATTGTCCTCGTGGCTGGCGTTGTTCTTCAGATATCTCCACAAGACAATGCAACGCTAAAGTGTTGGTAGTTGGTATTTATTATTGTTATTATTGTGTTGCTTAATCTTCGTATGGAGAGCAGTGGGCTCCACTCTGGGTTGCGAGTGGAGGTGAGACCGGTCACGAGTCGCGCCGGAAAAGGATCGGAAATCTGGGCTAAAGCTAAAGGGGTGAACGAGAGGTGACGCCAAGGACCGGAGAAGCCACAGTTATGTCCTCGGTGCTGCCACCTACTTTGCTCGAGTTACCAGATCCCAGATCCCAGATCCCAGAAGAACAACCGTTCCATATTTCACTGAAAATGACTTGTATCGGTTGGCTGTGAAACCCCCAGGCTGGATAGGAGCCAGCTAAACGGCAACCCAAAGCCCAAGCTCACAGCCGTCTTTCTCGTTACCTTGTCTCATGTTTATGTTACGTGTATGGCTAAAAGGCAGACGTCGTGTCTACCAAGCGGCTTCTTAACAGAGAAACCGTTACCTAACCTCCGAGCATCACAGTCCAGAGACCAGAGGCAACCATCCACCTCCACCGCCTACAAGTATGACCGACTACCAGGACAAATCCAGTAATAACCGTATGCACGCGTATTCAATCCAATATCTTATTCATTACCAGTACCGATTTTGTCGATCTCAATCCATTAACATCAACAGCAATATAGTTATTTATAAAAAATTATTGTTTATAGTTGATAATTTATCGAAAGTTCACTTTAATGAAGGGAAAATTCTATAAGATTTATTGGAAAATTTTATAGAATTTTAAAAGCAAACAATACGAAAATAACGCTTATTACTTCTTTAAAAACCAACTTAGTATTTACTCCTAAGCATCTATTAAATAAAATACTAAATTCAATACACAAAGATAAACCAAGTACAACCATTATCATTAAATTTCTTCAACTGGTAGAAAATCCACTTGAAACATAATAATTTTTACCATTTGACTTTATATAATTTCCATATGATCATGACCTCTCTTTTCAGAATCCGACGTAGTATTTTGTCGATATTATATCTAATTGATAACTCTACTATAGGCATTAGGCCAGACTTTTTCCTCTTACTATTATTATTATTATTATTATTATTATTATTATTATTATTATTACTATTTCATATTATATTTGAATGTAAGTACAATATTTAACTGTTTCACCTTGTGTAGTAATAGAACATTTACCTATTTATCTTTTTCCATGTTAACTTTGTTCGAAGCCTCAATAACTCACCCGGGACTTTGTTTGTTCACTGAATCACCAGCTGGTTCTTTGTTGCGAGAACTAACATCTCATATGCAAACTCATAATCACATGCGCGAAATGAGATTCTTTGGTTCACTGCATGATCCAATAATGATGATTATGATGCAGCTCCTGCCGTTGATTATTATTATCATTATCATTATTATCATGATGATGATAGCTGAGAACCTCGGATCGCACTTAGCATTTTGAGATGCATAATATAATTGCAATGAAACCACAAGCACTCGTTTGCGCTTGAGATATGATTGTCTTTGTCTGGCTCAATGTGCAATATATCTTCCGAGCAATCAGGAGGAAATATTACCGTGAAAAATACGCGTGGAGCGTCTAATCGGTGATTTTTGTTCCCCATACCCCATATTCCGGATCTGTGCTAGCAGATACTTGCTATACTTATTGCTATTTTATTTATATTTTGCAAATACATTTATCGCTAGTCAGTTATCCTGGCTGTCTAGTTCTCGGCCGAGTCGTCTTAACTTTTTAACTTTAGCTTATAGCTTGGGTATACAGGCTAACGGTAATCACGATGGGCACGAGGATCTATACTCTGAATCTCGATTTGACTTAACCTGTACAGCACAGCCGATCCTGATGTTAGTGCCAGAGAAAGAGCATAGAGCGAATTAGAGAGTAAGTTGTTATATACTGGTCTAGGGAAAGAGATCAGTTATATATATATATATATATATACCTGACCAGTACTTAACTTTTTTATCAACTTGTAGGCACTTCTCATTCTCATTCTCATTCTCAATCTCGTTCGCGTTCTTGTTTTTATTATTATCCCGCGATAATCTCAGCTCCCTGTGGAGAAAACTCCCAGGGAAATTAGGAACGCTCGTGATTATGAGTTACCTGGAAGAGTAAGACCTCGGGTATCTTTTTAAGATAAATAAAAAGTTAATGTTATACCGTTCAAAAATATATTAACACTAATATAAATATAAATAAAGTCTGAAAGTTCATGATGCATTATGTTCATTGGATAGATTTAAATGTTAAAAAATAATTAGTGATAATAAATGAATAAATTGTTGACAATATGAAACATAATCAGAAATATAAAAGCCCTGTCGAGGAAGTGTATCCCATTTCTGATGATACACCCTGGATAGGACTTGACTGCGCAGAGAGATAAGAGTAAGCCGAGGTAAGAGGCTGGGAACACGAGAACGATTTCCTCTTTTATTTGCAGATAATTGTTTGGACAGAGAACAGCCTTACTTTCCGGTGAAATACAAACACTTTGGTATCAGGCGATAAATAACTAAACCGGCGACTTTGTGAGAGACTTTCTGAGACGCAGAATACTTTGCCGAGGGAGGAATAAAGAATACTTTAACCAGAATTGGCTCCGGTGTTCAAAGTGTCCCGATGACGAGCAATGCAAACATAAAATAGCTCCAATCGTGTTTTAATGTTATTCCCCTCGGGTTTTTTATTTCTTGGACTTGCTCCGAAATCCCATTGACAGCGAGCGTCCCCGGAAATAAGACACTTAACTCTGTTTAACTTAAATTATACCGTTTCTCCTTAACTTATTTTCGCAAAGGGTTATGCACGACCGATTTAAGAATAATCTAAAGTACGCAAAATTCGTTCTGCTTAAAATTTGTTCTTCTTCACTTAAACTTGTTTTTTTCCGACGCCTGGTAATGTGCTAACGGTTCTCTCCCACGCTACGATCAAATTTTAGGATCGATTCATCAACCAATAAGCTACTTTCTAATGATTAAAATCATTTTAAATTCTAGCAAAATTTTAACTATATAGTTTAATTTTTTTTAGTATTTTATTTTTAGTTAGATATTTTGGATAAATATTAAAACTTGTAGATTTATGTATCAGTAAAAGTATTAATTATTAAAAAAAGATAAAATTACAGTGAAGATTTTGGAAAGAGAAGCTTGCTCTCGCTTTCGAAGCTGAGAAGAAACGAACGATCGACGATCGATCAAACAAGGACAAGGACAAAGACAGGGATATTGATGATCTTGACCGCACGTGCTAGCAAAAAACCCGGAGAATGCTCGGGTGAATTAATTGAAATCAGCATAGCTGGACGCAATAATGCCGAGTTGAGCGTCCAGTGGCATTCCTTCGGCGAATCGGTAAATAACACGCAGTTTACAATAATAGTTAGCTCTCCATACTCAAGACTCCGTACTTTATAACTATCAGGACAAAATAAAATAAAATGGAATAAAAATAAAATAAAAATAAGCAACAAGTTGTGTGTGTGCTTCTCTTCTTGAGTATCATTGGAGATACAGAGGAAAGCCGAAGAGATATTATAGGATGTCTTGTTTTTGCGATAACCGAATCGATTCCTATTCCCAGTTCAAGTGGAGATGCTGAGGATTATCTAACGCTTGAAAAAAGTAATCACGTTTTATTCTCACCATTATTTTAAATTTATGTATGAATGTGTAGGCACAGCAATAGCTTAGATGATGAAATTCAAGACTCAAGACGTAAAAATATAAATAAAAACGGGCTTTTTTAGTGTAGCGTATAGTCCTGTAGTGTGTTGTGAAGATGTACGAGCGATTGTAATAGTCGAAAGAACAAAAATAATTATAAATGCGTTTACAAGTGCATTTATACTCTACACGGTTAGGTTGTTAATGGTTGGTTTGTTTAGATCGAGGTACAAATACAACATACAACACCGTAATATATATAAATTTACACAAGTAAAGTTGCCGTGCCGGCACGATAAAACACTTATAATTGCTATTGGCCACAGAGGATCTTCCTTGTAACCAAGTAAGGATAACTAACGATAATTGCCCGAGTCCGAGAAATATATTAAATTAAATATGGACATTATTTTTATTGTTTATCTTATTGTTGTTTATCTCTATTACTAAGATCACGGCCCGATCAGATATATGCTTTTCTTTTTAGTTTCTTAATATGTCTTTCGAGCAATTAGCGGATAACATTCATATTCATGCCGCAAGGAAATCCTGGTTATTCATTCAATAAATTAAATTATTCTTCAAAAGTTTTAATTAGTAAGCTACTTTTTAAATTTTTTGAAAGCTTGTCCAGAGCCAAAGTTTTTTTTTTCCACTTGTCATTTTTAAAAAATTAGTACAAAAATGATTTGTGCAATGTTACTTTTTGCCCGGAGGAATGCAACCAACCAAAACCACTAAAACTGTCTCCATCCATTAGGTCCCAGATCACGCGAAAAAACGATCCTTGACAGCGTGATATCGACGACTGGAAAGCACGCAACCAATCGGAGGATCCATCCCGTCAAAATATTGGAGGCTCCACAAATTTACAGCCGAGGATTGAGTCTAAGTGGGCTGTAAATCCAGAAAACATGTAAAATATAAAATGTAGCATGTTCGATCAAAGAGAGAGCACATTAATTCTTAGGATTAAACCAATGCCCTGAGCAACAATGCCAGATTCTCTGTTATCCTGGAGCCTGGAGCCAGAAGTCGTAGTCAGAGAGAGAGAGAGTTGCTATCAGATTCCAGTGAATTATCATCCTCTTGCTCGATAAAATTCAATGCGTGTTTAAATTTACCTGCTATTAATTAAAGTTATCATTGTTAATCCCGGGAGTTGGAGTTACGCCGTAAATACACTATCTAGGAATATCTAGGGCTATCGATGCCCAACAAGTAACAAGTTTCCTGAACCTGCTGTAGTAATTAACCATACAATCGGAGGAATGGGAGTTTAATTCCAGGTGAACGCGTGCACCAGCACCTGCTCTAAAATAAAAATAACATTTAAAGGAGTATTATATTAAAATATATCTACAAGAGCGGCCGAAGATGACGTCTAGGATAATGGAGGAATTCCTTGAGCACGCAGTTACCTGGTATGCTGATTATATTGTTCTGCTCGAGCTGGCAATGGTAGCCAGTCACCAGTAAGTCGTAGTCATTGCTGTATGGTGCTCGTTCATGGTATATACCATCAACCATCCACCATTGGAACAGTGCTATGCCTCAAGGCCGCCACTGTGAAGAAGTAAAGGGAGAAAATATATAGGAGTACTTGCCACCTGTCGAGTCAAGTAGTCCGGCCCCTTTTGCCAAGTTCATTGTCGCGTGTAAGCAACTATTCTTACTGTCTTACTGATACCAGCAACAAGCAATAACCAACAAGCAACCAGTAATGTCTCGGACTAATCTAACCTATTCGCCAGCGGACGAGGAGAGAAGGAGGAAATTACCGATTAATTGCCGGTATTACCTGTCGATAGACACGTAACCGCCTCTCGGGTATCTACTCGCTCTTAATTATGCATCCTTTCAATAAAACCCTACTTATATATCATTATCGCTAATTCAACTATCTAACTATCTATCTATCTATCTATCTATCTATCAGTTAACTCACGATATTCCAGCACACATGTGCTTATGGTTATTTATTTATTTGTTGTTCAGTACGGTCTAAATACAAATATTCTTACAGATGCTTGCACGTAACGTTATTTTTTGCGAGTGGTTCGAGTTAATTCAGGTTAAAACCAGCTGCAGCTCTCAGGTGTTGCTTCTCTTGAAACGATGAAACTAACACCACCATGGTTGCAAAGAACATCTTATACTCGATTAAATGCTCCCTTTATTCTTGCTAAGTCTTATTATTATTATTATTATTATTATTATTATTATTATTATTATTATAGTTCTTTTTTCTTACTATCCTTATTCTCATATGTAGTTTATTAGAACTTTTTTAGCGAGTTCTTTGCCACCGGGAGGTCGTCGATGACATCTGGTCGACGGAGCGGAATGTCCAGCGTTAGTTTACCTTCTGTTTCTGTTCTGGTTCGCAGTACACCTCGCAAGACTAAACATTCTTATTAAATTCCTCGTACACGTGTTCCTTTTCTGATACTAACTCGTGTTTTACAACTTTTATTTATAAACAAATTTACTTTGGTATTTTTAGGGGACTTTATTTTTGTCCTAGATGTTCAATTTATAATACTAGAAAATCGAACGCGCTTTGCACGCTTCCATCGAAATGTTTATTATCGATAATTTAATTAATCAATATTTTTACAAATTCAACTCATTAATATTTAACCGTTGCTATGGTAACCATTGCCAAAGTGGTCACCATAGCAACGAAAAGCAACAATAATGAAAACGTCACATCAATTTTTTAATAGAGGATAAGAGAAATTTTCTAAAGAATTTTGTATGAATTATTTGAAGAATGTGAATTTAGCTTGCAGTAAAACTTCGTGAGAGTTTGAGTTCCTACGGGAGCAGACGAGCTGTTGCCGGAAGCCGGCAGGTGGGATGCAAATTATTCAATTAACTGAAGAGCCCGGAGCGGAGCCTAAGAAAAGGGAATAGAATAAAACGGAATATTAAGATGGAACCCATACCAAGTTGTTGTTATTAATAAAAATAGATTAAAAATGAAGAAAGGAAAAGAGGGAGATGAGATGAGCTGAGGAGAATCTCGAGATAGAGGCCTCTAGGCTCGAATTCCAGGCACAAAGAGATAGCGTTGACACTTTGATTGGCAGTTTGGGGTGTACGCTGCCCGGTTTAATAAATCGCTTATCTTAAACAGTAGCCGGGAGTACACAGATAATTGGTTAACATTCTCGAATCATTTATACCAAAGTTTATTCGCATCTTAACATCTTAACATCTTAACATCTTAAATCATTAATAATAAACATATCTGAGGTATGTATAAACATCTTGTTGGTTGTTGCAGCATCTGAATAAATCAATGACTTTTATTTTATTAAAATCCCGATCTGTCGGCGTGAAACTCATCCGCTTCCGTGATTCATCGCCAGCCTCGCTCATAAATACACCGTCCATCCATATTCATGTATCTAGTTATTTATCCGCCCTCATATTGGCATCAACAACCAACAACCAAACCGCGAAACTCTAACGCAAACAACTTTGCTCAACAGAGACTAGGCAGCTTTTATTATTCTATTTTATTTCCTGAGTTCAACGACTCTACGTGATTAAGCGTTAGAAAAATACACAGTCATTCCCATTAAAAATTCACAATCGTGATACAAAACTTTTTCGCATTTTTTGACACCCACTGAGCTGTAAGGCTACGATACGTCCATTCTTTGGCAACCGGCTGCTTTGACATTACATGCGAATTATTTAAAAGAAATTTAGTTAGAGAGGTTTATTTATTTGCCTACGTTAAATTTTAAAGACTGGATTGTTATGATTGTCTTCAAGAATTCGATATTCTTTATTAAAAATACCAAAAAATATCCATAAATTTTTTTTCTACTTATTTTAAAATATTTTTCACATAGAATTTTCCTTCCATCTAAAAGTTAAAACGCAAATTTATACAATCTATAATTTTTGGAATCATAAATTTTCCATTTAATGACATTCCATTCAATTCCTTTTTCTATTCATCATAAAACTTAAATATTTTTCCAATAAACACACCTAGCATCATTTTCGAATCGATCTTGTAGAAAATCCATTTATCAAACGACCGACATCACTGCAGTATACACTAACAAAAAAAAAAAAAAAAAAAAAAAAAAGAAAAGAAAAAAAAGGCGTGAGATGTTCTCGTTAGAAACATCACGAATGACACCCAGCCGACATTTTAATTTCTCCATTAATCGTGGCTGCATAACATCAAATGTATTACACACTTATATATCCACTGGTACAGCAATAAAAGATCGTTTTACCCGTGGTGCTCTTATGAATATTTAATGCCGATAAACGGCGAGCTATCGATGATCAACGATCGAGGATCCACGTGTCACCGGACAATCCCATTATATTTTAACTTCTCAACATTTGAATATAAATAAAAAATAAAAAATCGTCAATAAGAATACTCACATTGTACGATAGAAATGATATCGTCATTGTACCTCCTCATTACCTCGATCATAAGCAGGTATGATGTTGCTAAAAGCGAACTTACAGCCAACATTTTCTCTTTGTCAATGTAATGCGTTGAAGGGCTCTCAGGCACCCACGCTTCGATAAGAGACTACGCCAATGCTGGCTAATGCTCCAGGCTCACAGCACATTCACACACACAGTTTACATTTTACATGTATTACTGCCAGTAACCAGCATCTACCGTTCAAGAATAAGAAGAGAAAAGTCGGGAGAAAAAAGAGAAAAGAATAAAGAATAAACTGACCGGTTTGACTGTAACCCTTCCTTCTATTCCTTGGATCTGCAAGGAGATCCCGCAGTCGTTTTGGCCCCCGGCGGATATAATACTTTTTACCATTCAAATCGACCATTTATTTTTTACTTTGATTTCTATAGCTAAGCCGTAGCCGGTCGTTATCGTTTCGAGCTTCGACGGCTGTATGAATGCAGTTTATCAATTCAAGTGCGAGACTACACTAGTTTTAGTTTCATATTTCATCCAGAATTTTGAAAATTAAATTCAATTTTTATTAATATCTGTGAAGAAATTTTCTGATATTAAATATTTATTTAATTTTAATTGATTTTGAAACAATTAAAAATTTTAATGGAAACAAAAAGATCAATTGATGAATCTGGAAGAAAATTTGATCCAATTATTACAACATAAATGTCATTGAATATTTAAAGATAAAATTGTTTAAAAACTGTGAAATGTTTCAATATATAATTCAATAAAACAAGACTTGTTAATGTTAAAACTTAGAACCAATTATTTGCGACAAAAGTGTAATTTAATTGTAATAAATAGTCGTTTGTCTGAAACAATCTGAAAAGATTATTGATAAATGGAGTTTATTACCCCGAAATAAATGGTTGTATCAGCTCAGTTAAGTAAACTGAATACGGTCGGGATCTTACGACGCAATTATTCTTATAGTTGTATTAACGAATAATTTGTTTGCCGAGTTATCTCGACGCAGGGCATCGTATAAGCATAAGCATGCAGCAATATAATGTAAGAAAGAGCAAGAAAAGAACATTGGCTCTCAATCTGCTTAAGAGGCCGTTATACACCGGGAAACGTTATTACGCCTGAGGAATAATGTGTTGTATAATATGCCTGTCGATTTGATCACATGCTCAAATTGGAATCCAATAGCTTGATTGATTCAACATCAGTGTCGATAATAACGGAAGCTCATTCTATATTCCAGCTACAACTTTATTACCGAGGCATTGTGTGTAATTTATTGATGAACCAATATCTACATCTACATAAATACAACACATTTATATAAATAATCATATTAACATACAAATATATTTATAAATAATAAATAGCCACCGATGTTGGCTCATAGATAAATTTTTCGAGTTACCTTGACTAATTGCCGACCTTGTTGATTTCTCTAATGTAATATAACTAGTTTTTAGTTGATCGATCGCTCGAAAGTTCAACGTCCACTCGCTAATTCTAACTGTCAAATCCAGAGAGACTCGAAATTATTTTTATAATTGGACAACCAATTTGTGTATCTAAATATTTAGATTGTGATTAATTTTCAATTCTAATTCTAATAAATCACCAATTATTTTTATTTCAAAAGTCATCGACGTTAGCATTCCGAATAAAATCAATCATCGGTTCAAGGCACCCTTTAATTTTAAATTAGTAATAATAATCTATAAAATTTTGTGGTCAGTGTATTTATATGATAAAATGGGTTTTTATGGTTAAATTTGGTATCGTTGGAAAAGTCTTGACCTGGAGTTGTGCCTTTTCGAAGTTTCATATCATTCTCACCGATAGTCAATTTATGATGATAAGTATTTAGGCTGTATTCGAAAATGCTCTATCTCAAGATACATAATTAAGAAATGACCTTGTATCTTGTGAACTGTTGACATTTTTAAAGATATAAGTTCATCCCGATGTTACACTCATCGAGACCTTTCATTTGAGTACCCACATCAATTTTTCATATATTTATATATATTATATATATATATGTATATATGAAAAATATATAAAAATGCATGTGGGTACTCAAATGAAAGCTCTTGACGAGTATAACATCGGGATGAG
>CAJNRD030001118.1:440369-452702 GCA_905319865.3 Cotesia congregata | reverse complement strand
ATATATATATAATATATATAAATATATGAAATATATGAAAAATTGATGTGGGTACTCAAATGAAAGGTCTCAATGAGTGTAACATCGGAATGAGCTTATTTCTTTGAAAATGTCAATTTTTCCCAAGATAAAAGGTCATTTGTTAACAATATAGATTAGTAATTAATAACCAAACAATTACTCTTTAAAGTGTCAATAATAATAATGCACATTTAATAAATTACAGCTGTGTCCCGAATGGCGGGGCTGCGTGTAGTGCGATGACAGAGCTGCAACCATCTCCAGCGGGATATCGCGGGCAGGATGAGGTCCCGGGTCCACCTACTCACTCGGTCGCCTTTGGGAAGTCGTACCCCTCTCACGGACACATCGAGACCTGTAATTACAGCATCCCCGGGTACCTGGGATCGCAGGCACACGCCGGAAGCAAACAGCAGCCACTGACCGGATCGCGTGGCTCCAGTCCAGGTGATAACTACCGGAGAAAGTCAGACAGGTGGAGTTCGGAGAACGACAGCAATCTCGGCGACAATGCCATTGCCACTAAGACCGCAATTACCGGGTACAATGAAGCCTACGGAAAAAAAAACACTCCCGGGTACAAGAATGACAGCGGGTAAGCTCCCACTTGTTTATTATTTCCTCAAAAGATATATTATTTCCGAGCACTGCCTCTAATTTAGCCCAGCATCAACAAAAACAAAAACAACAACGAGTTAATATTAATAGCGCTTTGTCATTCAGGTACAGCGAGAGTATCGGGTTCGACAGTTACAGCCTCCCGTTCAATGAAGCGGATGAAGCGTCTCCGCCTCCGACTCCGCCAGTGCGCGACGCCTCTAGCCTCAAGGGCGTCTGCTGCGGTCCAGGCCACGAAAAATATCCTTCTTGGCCTTCCACCGCCTCCGAACACCACCACCTTCACCAACACTATCCGGACAACGATATTGACTCATCCTCTATCGACCTCGAGTGCTCACAGTCCGGCTCTCACAGATCCAAGTCCTGGACTGATGACACCAACTACTCAAAGGATAAACCGGCCCAGTACTCTCGGCCACTTGCTAAACGGCCTAATCCTACATTTACTCAACAAGTAAGGGTTTAATATTACAAATTTATTTTTAAAATTAAAATTATTTTGTTCCTTCGGAAAATTCAAGTATTTTTCTTCAATTTAATAATTATAATTATAATTTTTAAAATTTGATAATAACAATTATAAAGTCAAATTTAATTACAATAATTTAATTCTATTAAATAGTGGAATTCTTTTTTTAAAAGAATTCCATTAAAGTCTAAATAAATCCGATTAAATATCTAAAATCATACACTGAAAAAAAAAATTAACTTAATTCAAGATGAAAATTCTTGAATCAAGTAAAATTTACTTAAACCAAGTAAAAATTTCTTAGTGTAAGAATTTTTTTACTCAAATCAAGAAGATGAAGTTTTTTAAAATTATATACTTGATTCAAGAACATTTTTTTTTCTGTGTAGAATTCCTAAAGAGAACAAAACTATTAAATTCCATTTAATTGATTATTATTAAATAAATAATGTCAAATTTAATTAAAAGTATTGCGGTCGCTAATGACTTAGAAGTTAAAGCGACCTTAAGTTTAAATAAAAAAAAAAAAAAAAAAAAATGATATCAAACTTACAATCATTATTGTTTAATATTCTCGTAAAATGAATCGTCCTCTCGAATCCTTTTAACAAAAATAACCAATTGAATTATTGAAATCCAGCAATAAAGAATCAATTTATAATTCAAAGACATCCCTGTAGTTTGAATAAACGTCACCCAGATTATCGAAATTAATTCCATTTAAAAAAAAAGTTAAAACCTCTTTCCATTTTACGGGTCTGGGTGTACTTAAGCCGTCAGCAAAATAAGACATGGATGAAAAAAAAAAGATATAATTTAAAAAAAATAACTAGGATAATAAGAGTCTGGTGAGTAGTCTCTTTGGGAAAGTAAGACACGGACGAACCAAAGTGGAAAGACAATTAATCACCACTCCCACATTCTCCTTTCTCTCTTGCGTATTTCCTGACGTCATCTCTCGGACATAAGAGTAAAAATAAAAATAAAAAAGGTTTTTACTACTTTACTCTTCGACTGGATGGTGTGCACAGTAATACAGTAATACAGTATACTGTATACTGGGCAGTGGGCTGACTCGAGCATCCACTGGATGTGTACGTCGAGTTCCCGACGGCTAAAGTAGATCAGACTTATCCCGGGTCGTAATGAATCTCTGTCTGAACTTATAAATTTCTTAGCCTCTTAAACTATTATACATTATATATTATATATTTACAATATTTATATGTGCAATGTGCAATGTACAATGTGCAATTTAATGTATGTGGTGTGTATCTATTACCCATACACATATGCGATACATAAATAACCGAACGTGGAATGAATATTTATGTACCGTTGCAGCTAAAGACCGTGATGGAGAGATGCGAGAAAATACCAACAGAGAATTACGAGTCCCGGGGCAGCAGAACCAGCCTCGAGGATGATCAGACCCGGCTCTGGCCGTGCGTTGATCGAGAGTCAAACTCTCTAGGTGCCACCGATCCCGAGTATGTTGTTGCGGCCTCTCCGTCCGAGCGTGATCAGCATCAGCATCAACATCAGCACCAACAGCAGCCACAGCACCAGAAACAGTCCCCTCAGACACTCAGTCATGCTGATCTTGAGGCCTACGTCAGAAATTATCACGATCCCCAAGTATCTCAGGTAAACTTTGCTTATTCGAGCATACCATCTTCATTTTAATAACAATAATAATAACCAGCTAAATTAACATCAACATTGATATGTGTGTTTTTCCAGGTTGATATTTATCGAGAGACCGCCTTAACGCAAGCCGGCTTGGAAGAGTACACTAGAGTCCAGCACTCACAACAGGCTAGTTACGCTCAGTCTGAAGGATATCATAGCTACGTCTCTAGTGTTGATTCTACTACCAACACTCCCTTTTTGGACCGGTGAGTTGCTCTATAATTTCTATTTAAATTCAAGTTTTTCTTCTCAATTATAAAACTTAGAAAATCACGATTTTTTATTAAAAAAAAATCAGGATATACTTCACTAGTGATCATAAATAAAAACTATAATTAAAATTAAATAATTCTTTATAAATACAGTAAGGATTAATTTTTAAGGTACATTGGGTCAACGTATTAATATGCTAATTTATTAAAGCAAAAGTTTATAAGATAACAGTAAATACTAATAAAATTTTTTTCTTATTGTAGTCTAAAAACATATTTAATTAAAATATAAGTTCATATGAATTATGTTAATTACATAGAATTACACTTGAATTCACGGAATAATAAAAGCTGTCATATGCAATGAATAAATCTTAAATTCTATTTATTCTTTAGAAGAATATTTTGATGAAATATTAATAGTTTACAAGAAATTTATAAATATTCATAATCGTAAAATTCATTCTATATATTCTTCTATTTATATTTTATTCATATATATATATATATACATGAAACGTTGCTTTTTCTTACTGTCTTATTATTATCATTTCAATTACTGTTTAACTATTATTATTACTATATTATTAGGGAACTAGGGCTTCAAGGTCTAAAAATTTTGATAAATAAATAAATACATAAACATTGAAGAATATCTAAATGTCTTAAATTTATAATATCTTCTTACTGTTTACTTTGATGACACTACCAGCGCCACATAACGCTGAATAATAAAAATACAAAGAAAAAATCCAATACGAGCTGTCGGTAAAAAAGAATTAATCATTTTATAAAATGAACTTATAATTATATATAAAGTTTAATGAACTATCGAATAATAGGACCACTAATGGATTCATTTAAATGTTGACATTTGATTCCAGATTGCGACGTGATAGCGAAGCAGTAGCACAACGCGCAGCACCATCCTGGGAAGAAACATCCCGAGAAGGGAGAGACAGCGTCGTAACAACTTCAAGCGGCGGTAGCGCGTCCAGCAGCGAAACGCTAAAATGGCACGGTTCTATGTCGGACGTTAGCGTTTCTTCGGGTCTTCCTACGCGGCAGGTCAACGGCGGCGACGTTTGGCCCCACGGGTCCATGTCTGATGTGAGCAGCATAAACGGCAGCGGGATCCAAAAGCACACGATTCCTCACGATAGCGATCACGACAAGTGGCAAGGGTCCATGAGCGACGTCAGCTCCTCGCTTATGATCAGCTCCTCTAAACTGAGGCTCAACAATATTAACAACAGCAATAATAGCAATAATAATAGTAATAATAATGGTAATGGCAGCATAAGTATGAAGAATAATGATAATAAATGGCAAGAAAACAAATGGCAAGCGACGATGAATATCAATTACCGCACAAAAAATTCATTAAAAAAACAAGACTAAAAATGAGTAAGCGTCTTATTGTGCATAGTTTGATATAGAAAAAAATCGTCGGTGCAGAACACCGACTACGAGGACATGAGAAACTACACTATTTATATTTTTTGATTTATATTATAGGAGTTAGATGTATGTTTATTTATAGAATATATACATTGTATTAGATGAGTTGTGCGTACATACATAATACACATAACTTAGTCGATGGGGTATGGAGTATTGTCTCTTTCCACCTCTAGGCATTGTCTTCTCGCCAGTACAATCTATACCAGACAGTTAAAGATTTATTATGATCCTTGGTTGTATGTACTTAATTCCGATGTTATGTGTTTAGATACACATACCAATACCAGTTTAATCCGGCAACATAAATAGGAACGATCAATAGAAGATACCGAGTACCGAGACATTTGATTTTTCACTCTTTCATTTATCATTACCAATATAATTAAAAGTGGAAGAAAAATGTTATCTTCGGCGTACTTGAATAGTAAAATGAAGTTTTTTAATAAAATTAGAAAGGTCGTGACATGAATTTGAACTTTTTCTAAAGTTCCATATGCTTTTCAGATAGTTAATTTATAATCATAAATTTTTGAAGTAGTTTTAAACTTTGAAGATTTGAATTAAGCGATGTTTTGTTCATGTCAATGACTTTGTATGTCAAACATTAATCCACTCTCGACAATTACATAGCTTATTATTATTATTATTATTATTATTGTTGTTGTTGTAAAAAAAAAAATTTCATTTATGGATTCAAAATGGAGACAACGACACTAAAATATTTATTTATTTATAAATCTATCTATATATAAGACGAAAGAATTTATAAAAAATCAAAGTGTGTATAATGGAGAGCGAGAACTCAAAGTGGTCGCGGATATAAAAGAGGTAAGCTGTATATCGGCAGAAAGTTGCGAGGGACGACATTCCAGAGTCGCTGGGATACCGGCGCCTTCGCCTCCTCCTCCTCCTCCTCTACATCTCCCACCTAGTGTGTAGTGTGGTGTGCGCTCCGAGTGAGCCTTTTCCGCGAGACTCCTTGACCTTAGTACTACGGAGACGAATAGAATAAGTAAAGGAGCTCTGCTCTTCTCTGGCCTGCTCATTCACTCCCATCTCCATTCTCAGAGTAGAGCCCGACTGTCTTTATCTATCGTTATCTCTGGCGGATCATTCAAGTCAAAAAGTTGCAATAATTTACTATAAAATGATACTTTTTATGGTAATGATTAGCCAATACAAGTTAAATTAAAATGAAGAAGGCGTGCCAGTAGTATACTCGAAGATGCTCGACCGGTAATCGGTGGGTAGTCGTGAGAACTTCCCTTCAGAGTCCAATTCCCGACTTCCGTCGCTCATATCCGCAGGCTCGTTGCCCATCTACGATTCGCTGCTCTCAATGTCGGTATTATCCCTCTACTCGTTTTTATTTTTATTTTTATATTTAATCATTTAATTTGCATATTAAATTAGTTTAATGAATGGATAATAATGATGTATGATTATCATTATTTGGGACGCCCCGAGATATTCAGCTGGGAATAGGAGGTTATCTACGAAATCTGAAGAGAGATAACCAGTGAGAAATGATCGGTTCATGGAAGTCCTACTCAGTGTTTTAAATTTAAGTTATTCGAGATATTTTTTGCAAATAATTTTTAATAACATGAATTTTTTTTAGTTTATGTCTACTAAAAATAAATAATTAACTTATAATTGAAACTAAAGATTAAAATCTAATGTCCTGAGGTGAAACTTATTGAAGTTTGTTCATAATTTATAATAACAATTAGAATCTTGTAAACCTTTGGATTAAACTTTATAATATTAAATTATTAAGGATTATAAAAATAAACCTAATAATTGAATTAATCACCAATTATTTTTTATACCTAGTTAAAATTAATTACTTAATTTGTAAGTCCAAAGCTGATAAGTATGTCAAATTACAATTTCAATGTTAAATAATAAAAATAAAAGTAAATCTCGATAGTCACTTAAAATTTTATTTAGCAATACCCTCATCCCCATCTTCTAGTATTTTTTTCTAGAATATCAATGATAATAATAAGAAAAAAAAGGTTGTTTTCTTGATAAAAGAACAAGTTATACATTTTATAACAGAGTGGCTTGTTTGTGTAAACTTTCAAATAAAAGATCCATCCGTTGGAGCCATTGATAAAATCTTTCGTCATTAACTTGTAACTTTTATACCGAGATAATATATAATATATAACTAAACCGAAAAGTATTTTAGAACATAATATATTTTCTTGTATTTTATATTATAATATTTGTCTTCTCTTTATATTATGATGATTATGTGTAGCAGTAAACATTAACAGTCAGGCATTGAGCGGTGTTCTCAATTCAATCTAAAACCCATCTGGTTTTCTTTTTCTCGGACTCGAAATGGTCCAAATGGTTATACTCTAAAAAAGGGTCAAGGAAATAAAACGAAAGAAAGAAATAAATAATATCGAATAAAAGAAAGCAAGATTAACTTTCAAAGCTATCTCCGTAAGTCCGTACTGAGTATATTCACTAGAGAGCATTCAGTAAAATTCCGCCCTGATGATTTAACCATCACCGTATAGTATATTCCGACTTGTATCGCCTGTCCTTGAGATGAAAGAGCTAGCTTTATTATATACCGGGGACATAATAACCAACGACCAAAACCAAGTTTGTTTCTTGAGCAATATAATGCCGTGGTGACACTACCGATATGAGTACGAGGTCATCATTGCCGTTTTAGTTTCTCGAGTGGGCTATTTCGCTAATATTTATAAAAAAATATCGTTAAAACGGCACACCCGGTTCGTTCTTTGTCTCTTTTATAAATATAAAATAAAATATGTCTTATATTATACTGTACAAGTATTTAAAGTTGTTTTGCGAACAAAAATCTCAATGGCTGACGGACCATTTCCTTCGAGGCAGGACAAATTGGCTAATTTAGTTTCAGATTGGTTTGAGCAATTCGTGGGAGTGACATGACTTTTATGATCTTCCTAATATTAGTGACCCTGAAAATACTTTTACTTTAGTCTTTGTGACCGTGCCGAACAAAACCGATTGCGTATTCTCGGAGCCATTTACTTAGACACAAGTCTTCAATAACTAATAGTCTACTGAAATGACTTTTAAGCATTGGTCTTAATAGAATAAAAAAAGATAGATTTTGGCTGATTTATTTGAACTAAAAATGGTTGTTTATCAAAACCATAATAAACAATTCAAATTCGCCTCATACTTGTTAACCAATTTAATAATAAGACCCATCTGGTATCTGTATACAGTATACCATTGATACAATAAAGAATAATGTCCCGTCATTTAATAAATTAAATCGAGATCTTAGAGCTGTCAGTTTGAATAATATTTGAGCGTTATTTTCTCTTGTTCACCACTCAATGAAATGGAATGTTAACAATTGTGCTCTCCACAATTATAGTTTATGTATTGTATACAATATAGTACACAATAAAAAGGAACATAGCCATCAAAACACTATACCATTCCGGTAGAGCGATGATAGAACCTTGAGTATCATGATGATGATAATAATGATGAGCCTTTCCACGTAAAAACACAAACAAAGACAAGCTAACGTTAACGTTAGCGTGGATGAGCTGATGGTGGTACTTATTTAACTAGTAGATTCTCGGCGTAATCTAAAGCACACGTTATTATCGGGAGTGAATCACCTAGCACTTTGGAAATACCAGAGTCTAGTTAAAGTTAAATAAAGCCAGCGTAGTTTAAATTCCTGTAATCCACATTTGGTCGGTTGTCCTCCAAGAAAAGTGTTGGTGCTTTTTATTTAAATGCTTCCTCTAGTATCAGTATGTAATACTGGTGAGGAACTCAAGACTTGCTTCGCCAAGAATACTGGACTAGTTTTTCAGGGTTTTCTCGCGTCATCAGGAAGCTTATCCAGTTGACTGGTGACTAGAATATGGCCCCCAAGGCAGAATCCACAATCAGGCTCCCGGGCATACTTTGTGTCTCTTATGTCAGCCAGTCATTAACCTTTATGCACTGGATTCTTCGGGTTGATAACTCGTTGAGAATTTTATTTAAATCGTCCATCAAAGGACCCGGTAAATGACAAGTTAAAGCTTAAGGTCCAAGTTAAGAGCAAGCCTTTGATGTATATTAAAAGGATCAACAGCCTAATCCTGAAAAATGTATGAAAATACATAACACAAAGATCGGGCGGTTTTATAAGAAGGATTCTCTGGGCTGAGAGTTTAAAATGAGGAGTCATGTCCAATCAATTAACCATATCACTTGTGGTGAGAGGATAACGACCTCAGTACTGAAGGTAGTCCAGGTACGATAAATGTTACTTTTACGTTCCAATAACAGTGCCAACCTTACTCAGATCAGATCATTTCAGAATCGACAAACGATTTAATTTGCTGCTAAAAATAAATGATTTTTACGGCTTGTTAGAATTAGATCTTTTGGGTCTGTTGTAGACCTTTAAAAGCCAAAATGTGCATTAAAGATATCAATTATCAAGGAGAATAATCACTAGAAAGTTCAATTTATCCTATAATGTTCATTGTTTTTGCCAAGGTAGTTTAAATGCTCACCTCTCCATGTGGGGAGAACAAACAAAACAGTTAATATCCTCAAGACATCACGAACTAATAATTATTCTTAATATTTTTTAGTAGGCGTATTCCGTAATTCAACTTGCTGCAAAATATATAATTTTCAAGATTTTTAATTACTATGGAGCAATCTAACCAAACAAGTAGATAAACTTCTTTTCAAATTAATTTAATCGAAATATTGTTTTTTCCAATTTGAAATTTGTTTTTTTAAGTGTGTTCAAGCGTACATAAAAAACAATATTTTCAACACAAAAAAATTATAGAACAAATGTTCTATATTTTAAAGGATAATAACTGGATTTATTTGTTTGTTTGCTCTTGGAGTCCTTGTGCTTAATAATTACGAGGATCTTCGCTGATAGATCATGATAATAAGAGCAGAAAATTCGCCGGAGGAAAAAATAAAAGCAAGAATAACAATCACAATAATACTTTTGATGCACAAAGTATGAAAATAATTTTAAGTCAGAACAGGAACCTTGGATGGATTTTTTTGAATACATAATTAATGCTCTCATTTATTCAGTTCACATGAATGTTCATTTATCTGATTCGTTTCTTTGTTGAACCTGTTACACCAATTACACCCAACAGAAATTCAGAATTGTGTAGTTTAATTTAAAAACCCAAGAATGCGCCGGTCACGATTACCGAGCTATTTTCGTAACAATTAGATTGCGCAATCACTCGAATAAAAATTATAATATGTTCAGCAGTTGAATAATAAATAATAATAATAAGTAATTAAATTTATAAATAGTTTCGGAAATAAAAACTATTTATAAAATTGATGCGACGTTTCTCCGTGCATAATCGCATCCACAATTCTTTAGTTCATTATTCTATTGAATGATACGGCTTCTTTGGCTCTAATGTTGGGGTTGGAGGCCCTACTAGTGGTTGCTTTCAATGGCACCTGGTGCTTTTGTATCTTGATACTGTTATACAAGGTCAATGTCGTCAACACCAGCACGCTCAAGGAAAAGAAAGCCCGAAACCCGGAAGGAAAATAACTTTGCCGCAAACAGTTAGCAACAAGACACTATCAAGATCCGGTCGGATCTTGCTTTTCGGTTTGTCTTTTTGTAATTGTATGGACAGAAAAAAGGTTCACTCAAACCGAAAACGTTGTGGTCATTAAAAATTTGTTCCTGAACTAAAAAAGAGAGAACAAATTGTCAATGTCTTGACAATATGCTCATAATTGTTGATAAATGATAAACAAACATCTGGCAAGTATCAAAACTGTTTGCCGTTGAGAAATGCGCTCGTTATGATAGTCTAAAAGTCTGAATTGGAAAATATAAGTGCATGATCGTGTGGGATAAGGCTCGAATTATCTTATGGTGAACAAGAGTATTAAGTAACGGTTATCTTTCTTGGGTATCCTAGATGTACTCTCAAGCTTTTAAGCGGCTACATATATTACTAATGTAATGTAATGACTAAGGAGCATTTTCTGGTATACACTTACTGGCTCTGGTGTGTGTTCCATGCTGTAGTGAATTAATTCCAGCAGTTATCTACTGACCAGAGGCTTTAGATACCGATAAGTCTCCTGTCACTTTCGATTCCATTTGTAATTAAAAATTATGCAAGTTAGATCTATCAGACATTTTTAATTTATTTATAGACGGATGAACGATGAGAGACGCTGTTGAGTAATTAGTAATTAGTAATCGTCATAAGTTTCAATTTGTCACGTGCATCGGCTTATCGAAGCTAACTCAAAACAGTCAACAGCGTTTCCCTGTACGCGATAACAGTAATAACAAGTTCACTATTAATCTTGACGGAAAGCTAATTTATAAGTAATGTTATTGTTCACAGGCATGACATGTATTGTTGATGGTAAATCCATAAAAATTCAGCTGCTGAATTATTATTTTAGATTTATATTTATTGATTGATAAATAATAATGAAAATAAACGAATATAAAGTTCCAGATAAAATAATATGCAGATGAAATAATAATCAATCAATTTTTTAACGACCAAGAGAAACTTAAATTTAACGGGCTTTGAAGGAATGCAGATAACAACTACAGAACTAAACCACCTCACTCAAGTTTATTATCTGGTAAATTCCAATGTGTGGATATGTTGATGGAAGCACCAACGTATAATAAATGTCCAGGGCGTTAAGCCGCAAAAGTCCCTCTATAGAAAGCCATTTCATGTCGATATCAAGTATTTGCATAATTCGTCCCGGTGATGATGCCAAAAAACTAAATCGTTCCGAGCTAAATTGTCGAAACTTTACTCTTTCTCTTTCGGCTGGTATTATTATTATTATTATTATTATTATTATTATTATTATTCATTTTTATTATTATTAATGTTATTTGCCGTAGCTAAGAGGAAGAAGATGAAGAAGAAGAGCGGAATACAACAGCCGGCAGCGAATGCCATCAACATCAACAGAAAATATAATGGTACATATACTGTGAGTTGAGGATAAAGAAGAGGAAAAGTTAAGAAGATACAAAATTGAGACCAAGATCTGCTATAGTAAATATTGTTATATTTCATTAAACTCGATGTTTAGGATCGTTAATTCAACGGTTCCTGTGAATTGGAACAATAATTAACCATTTTTTTGTGCTGTACAGTACTATATAGGAAATCTCACAGATGACAGAGCCAAATAATAACTCAATACCGAAAATTCAGAGTATAAAGTTGTTATTTATTTATTTATATAAGACAATCTTTACCGTTATGCACTAACTTTTCCACGGTTAATAACTTTTTGTTATTAAAATTTACCCGCGGGAATCGCCCGGTTGTTAATATTAATTAAGATAATAATGCAAACCGCCGCGGGTATCGACTAGCGGACATGCTCTGTACGCATCAATGACGTTCGTTATGGTTTATAAACAAAATGTAAGTTATTAATATTTGTTATAAAGCGAATAGTTGGAATCTGTGTTATAAAATTAATTGTAAAAAAGTTGAAGCCAAAATTATTGATAAAATGTTTAATTTGTATAATGAAGATAAAAAAAATTAATAAAATCATTATTGAGAAGAGAATCGATTACGAAAGGGCAAAAAACCAGATCAGAGCAGACTAAACAAGAAATCCTTTGTCACAGATGATGTGTTAAAAATATATGTATCAAATATATATAATGATATAAATTGAATATTTCCAAGTGGTACCCGATTCTCACGACTTGAATGAAACTACAATTTAAAACGATGATGACGATATCTTATATTATATTTATATTTATAAATATATATATATATATATATATATATATATATATATATATAT